>MBAC02003466.1:0-18379 GCA_001712635.2 Nothophytophthora sp. Chile5 | reverse complement strand
TGCAAGTAAAATACCTTCTAAACTAATCTGTGCTAATGTAAATCCATACAAATGCAGTAAACTATCCTCCCAGGCGTAGTTTACACTGGTCGCTCAAATGAGTGGCTCCCAGCCACTTTAGGCACTTTGTACCATAGAAAAGAGGGACCAGATTGTCCCGAAAGAGTGACAAAGTCACTCTTTGTGTCACTAGACCAATACCGGTTTTACCGTGACTGTGAAAGGGTACAAACCGTACCCAATCACTTTGTGTAAGGGGTACTCGAACGTACCCCGTTACAGTGATGCTCCAAAGGTCCGGCGGGATTCTCCCTTTCCCACGGCAACTCAGGCCGCCTTCGTTTCCTTTTGTCGCCCCGCCTCGCCTTCGTCGCCCCAGTTGCGCGCTTCACCTTCGTCGCCCCAGTCGCGCGCTTCGCTGCATTTTTCCTGCCGCCCGCTTCACCACAATACGGTTCATGCCTAGGGCCATTCTGCTCATCAGCCAGTGCAGGTGCGAGAACTGGACACGAGTGATGTCGCTGCTTTTACCGAGGACACTCCACACTGACAACAATGTGCGCTCCCTCAAAGGTGTGGTCGTATTGGTCTTGAAAGTTCTGCGGAGATCAAGCGCAGGTCGGTTGGGGTCAGGGCAGGGACGGACTCCACGAGTTTCATTCCCTCTGCTTTCGCGCGTTCCATGTATTTGCTGCATAGTGTCTGACGGAGCTTCTTGTACCATTTTTCATGTGGGACAGCGCAATCGAATACCCACGCTACCAAAAAGGTAGGTCGCAAACGACCAGTGATGTCTCCCACCGTCAGCGCTGAGATGGTCGGGTGCTTCTTCATGCGCTCCGACATGTGTGCTCCGGCGTGTGCTCCGCTGTGTCCTGCGATCTGAGCTCCACAATGCGCTCCGATGTGTGTTCCTAAAGATAGGCGTCGAACTTGCTCGTGGTAAACTTGTCATTCTTATTAGATGACGGGCGCCGCGGGCCTTTCGTCATGTCCAGAATCATGACAACCTCGTCGCTTTGTGCGTAGCTATCAAATGGAGGCAGAGGAGGAAGCTGGGCGTTTGCAGAGTAGCACGTCAAAACGCCCGCACTCAAATGGGACATTTTCAGCGGACGCAGCAGAAGCAAGCTGCACTAAACTGGTCAACTGCATTGTTCTTATTCCGCCATTGCGTCGTTTCGGCAATTGCTTCTTCCTCGGGTGAGCTGCTGTTTCTCCGCCATGTTGCACCTGCAGTGTCTGCTGAGCGCGACTGGCCTGGAAGAGGAAGCTCCGCTAGCGCGCGTCCTCGCCGTCACCGCGTGTCCGAGCGAACGCGTTGCTGTTTTGCAAGCGCGGATTGCGACCGAGTTGCGTGCGAGGAAGATCGAGCGAGGAGGAGGGCAGCCCAGCACCGCCATGCAGCTCTACTGTGTGCAGCAACAGCGCCTGACGTATCGCCTCGATCAGGAAGCCAAGCGCGAGGTGCTCTTTCTGGACGGCACTGCCATCTCCGGGTGCGACGCGAGCAGCAGCGCGGTGCTGAGGAGCACCAAACGGCTCGTGCCGTGGGCTCGCGTGTCGTGGTACTTCCAAGAGCAGCCCTTCGTGCTTCCTGACGCCGTTGACGTCGTGGTGGCCTGGGAGGAAGACTTCGTGCTGGTGTGACGTTGGGAAGCAGTGGGCACAACTTGAAGTTGAGTTGTGTATGTAGCGCTGGCCATGAGTCTGAAGATGGCGAAGCTGACGCGTTTTATTCCTGAATTTGCCTGCGCCCATGGCCACGACTCGCATCCGTCGCGCCCTTAGCTCCTACATCCACTCAATCACTATACAGAGTTACCAGGAGGCCCCCTAGGGAACAGCGGGTTGTACTGGCCTTGCTGCTGACCCGGGTACTGGTACTGGTTGAAGACCTGCTGCTGAGGCTGCTGTTGGTTGTGGTAACCCCCATACGGAGCAGCGGACGATGGCGATCCGCCTCCGTAAGGAGGTGGCGGCGGGTACTGAGCGCCATTGCCGCTTTGTGGGGCGCCTGGCATCTGCTGGTATTGCGCGTACGGGTGCGACTGCGCGTATCCTCCTGGCTGCTGCTGGGTCTGCACCCGGGCGTATTCGTAGGAAGGAGGTGCTGGCTGGTAGTATTGTGGGGCACTTCCCGCCAACTGGCGCGCCAATGCTTCATCGCTGGCGTTTGGGCCAGTGGCGGCATCGCGGATCTGCATGTCGTTCAACATTCTCTGTGCCAGTGCCGCGTCCTGAGCCTCGCGTTGTCGCATCTCGTCGTCCGCAGACAGATTCAGCTCCAGCTCGCGCTTCTCCAGCTCGCGCGCGGAGCAATGGTCCGCGACGGTCTGGCGCAGCTGCTCGATCCGGGTGCTGAGCTCGCTGTAGAACTTCCCGCCCTCTTTCACGTGTGACTCCAGTTGCTCGAACACGTCGACCGCATCGCTCAGGTGCTGAAGGAAACGTTGTCGTGCCAGCATCACATGGTCGTTCTCTTTCTTCGCCTCGAAGCGCGTGTTGGCTTCAACCAGCTCGCCCAGAAGCGCCTGCTCCTCTTCACAGATCGTGGCGATTTTCCCCTCAAAGTGGTCTCGGAAAAACTGCTTCTCCGTCTCCAACGCCGTGTCCGTGGATGTTCCGTTCGTCTTGCTCCCGCTGAGCAGCACTGGCAGGGCGTTAAACTTGTCGTAGGACCCTTGGAAGTCGCGCAGCACTTGATCTTTCTCCTCCACCAGCTGTCCAAGGCGCAACAGCAACGACGAGACCTCCGCAATCTCCTCGATGCAGCTGGAATCATCCTGCTGCAGATCCGGCAGCTCCTGGTCCAGACTCGCCTTCGATCGAGCCAACGCCTCCAACTTCTCTTGATTCCCGGCCAGCTTCTCACGCACGACGTCGTCCGACTGCTTGGCCTCCTTCACGAGGCGATAATAGCGATCAACATCTGCGCGGAAATTCTGGTTCAGCGAGGACGACACCGGCCGCGCCCACCTTTTGTCGCCATAGTTCTGCCGGCACACGTTGTCCTCAATCTCCTCCTGACTCATGCGCGTTTCGATCGCGTGCAGCTTCTTCTCGGCTGCGTCGGACGTCTGCTGGTTCTCCTGCAGTCGCTGCTGGATAAACGCTGCGACCGCGTTCTCCCTGGACCCACCTGGACCCATTGACGCCGTGGCAGTAGTCACCTTGACGTGCTGAATGCGCTGCCAGATCGTGTGCGGGATCCCGTTGTCACTGGTCTTCTCGAAGGCCTCGATGGACGCGGGAAGCCCCATCGCATGCAGTTTCTGCTTGGCTGCCTCGTTGCTCTTGGCCACTTTCTCCGCCGTCTGCTCCAGCACGCCGTGGATCGCTTGCTTGACGCCGTCGGCGCGGTGCAGCAAGTCCCTAGGCACGAACTGCTCGAATAAATCCACGCCGCCGAGCTCTTGCTGCAGCTCCGCAGTCGAAAACGGCAGCGGCTTCACCATTGCAGCCTTGCCGACCGCCGGCAGCTCCGAGAACTTGGGCACGTTTTCCAGATACACGCTGGCGTTATCCTTTCGCGCCGCCTCAAGATGTTCACGTACCACGCGCTGCAGGGCCTGTGCGGACTGCAGCAGCGACGTCGGGAGCTTGTTCTGCGTGGCCACCTGACAGGCTTCGGTGCACTCAGCATCCGCCGCTGCGAGCCGCGCGATCTCCTCGCCGTATCCTTCTCCACGAGCCAGTGCCACCGCCTTGGAAGCCGTTCCCTGCCAGTACTGCGTGGCCGCACGCATGCAGTGCACCTGAAACAGCAGGTGTATTCCCCACGAACGGTCGATGGCGCCCGTGAGCGCCGAAGAGCGACAGAAATCCAATGCGGAGACGTAGTAGTCCAGGGCCTGATGCACGAGTTTGGCCTTGATGGCATCCTTCATCTGGTCCTTGATGGCCTTCTCGTAGAAGCAGGCTTGCGCTTGTGCCAGCATGAGAAACGTCAGCAGTCCCAGTCCTTCGGCACTCATGTCGGGGGTGCGTGCGCCCAGCGTGCGTTCCACCAGCGAGTCTTTCACCTCCGCGAAGGCGCCCGCAGCGCGCATGAAGTGCCGGCAAGCCGTCTTCAGTCCGTCAGCCGTGCTGCGGTCTGTCTGCACGCCCAGCTGGCTCTCCAGCGCGCCGCAGTTGAACATGACGGCCGCGCGCTCGAAGGACACACCCGTCTGCGTGCTCTTCTTGCGCGGACAAAACGAATCGTTCCACGTGAACTGCAGCTGCAGTGGTACTCGCGCTGACTCGCCAGCCGGCAGGCTTCCGTCGCACGGGAACCGCTGCGCCATCTTCTCCAGCTGCGCGTAGTAGCGCAGCAGAACGTGGCGCGAGATGGCCGACGGCGTGCGCACAAGATCCACGTCTGTCTTCAGCTGCTCGAACTGGTCCAGCGCCTGGCGCTGCGGCGGCGGCAGCCCGCCTTCCTCCGCCGCAGCCGACTCGTCCGCGTACTCGCGCCGGAGGAAGTCTCCCATGGCACTCCGCAGCCCCGCGACGGGCGTGTCGCTGAGCTTGAAGCCGATGCCCAGCATGCCCTCCTTCTCGCTTGCTTCCTTCTTCGGCGGCTTCTCTTCTGCTGAGATTTCGCTCTTGCAGCTAATTCCTGTCGAAATATGTCGTAATTATTCTGTTGAAGAAGGCTAAATCAGACTACCGAAGGTTGTTGGCGTAAAAAAAGAGGGTACAAAACGAAGTGGTGGCTGACGTAAATGCCAGATCAATCTGTATCCGGATGCGGAAGATTACACAGCTTTTTACGGGTAAGCTTACCTGATTTTCACCATCATTCCGCGTTCCCACAGTTGGCCCTGCACCGCTCTCGCCGGTCGTGCAAATACCGGTTTGCGCTCGAAAGAAAACGGTTTACCGGTATGTATACCGCGTTTTGGTCCGACGATGGGATGGAACAAGGGGGCGTAATCATCCGGATGTTCAATATCCAGCTGGGATGGGTCATGCGGGGCGGCACTCTGCGTGCGGAACGCAAAGGCGAGCGCAGCGGCAGTGTTCACACGAATGAGCTCTGTCAAATCCCCTCCTTCTTCATCAACCTATGCAGCCAGATCCCCACGCCTGCCGATACCATACCGGATTTGTTGTTGCCAAGGCAGCTTCCAATGGGAAATGTCGATCCACACGGCAGCGGACTCGACGCGCACGAGAGGGAGGGGACCATGCCTTCCTACCTACATTCACTATCGCAGGCGCGGTTCTTTGTTCAAAGGCGTCTTCTGGGAACGTCATCAGCGGGCGAGAGCGACAAATGCGTGAGCACAGCCAGGGACACTGCGCCATGAAACTTGCTCGAAACAACTGGCCCAGAATAACAATTCAAGCGGTCAATATGCAATGACAAGGAGATTCACAGAGAGCCAAGTCGCGCATCAAACTTGGCAGCCTTGTGGTGCGAGCAGGCAACGAACGGGCAAGGAAGGACTTCGAGCAAAGCGAATCGTCTGTTGGATAGGATGAGATGGAGCTCGTGAGGCGGGTGAGCCAGGATGCTCGGAAGTCTACTGTCGCTCAGTTTGCACCGTCGTTTGAGAAAATGCTTCAACGTGTCATTCCCTATCCCTCATCAATTACGTCATCCACCACGTAATTTAACACCTACCCCGGGTTAAAACCTAGTGCAAGGCTCATTCTGAAGCTTTTCTGCCCTGAATTATGCAGTGTTTTAAGGCCTGCGTAATTCGTCGCGAGTGCCAACACAATCTCACGTTTTCGATTACTCCACGGCACACGGTACCGGTACGCACTGTTCCTTTACCACCACCACCAACCAAGTTCAAGCACCCACAGGTTGTTGCACATGAGGGATGAGTCGTGCACGGCATGTTCGCCCGCTGCGTGTGGTGCATACTGGAGTATTACTGGCACGCATAATACCCTGAGAAGTCGTATCGAATCGTACGTAACCTAAAAAAGCTACCGCGACGCGCTCGGTTCACTTGTAACTGTCTCTCGCGCTTCGCGTGCGTTGGAGGGTCCTCATTTTGGTGGGTAATGACTTAGGAGCCTTGTGCGCGGTGGCGCTGATGGCGCTGCGGTATTGCGCGCGTGCCACGCCACCACCAATCAAGCAAGGCCCGTTTTTGCCGACGTGGAGCGCAATCATAAGCTGAAGTGTGTTTGACCCTAAACCTGTACCATAACCAGGCATCCATTCAATGCGGGAATGCGCGCTATCATCGCCGGCGCGTAAACAGCAAACGCAAAGAGCCCTAGCCGCGACGCCCCACGAAAGGGATCTGCGTCAAATGATTGCGGTCCATATATTCTCTTGGCATGTCGCAAGTTGACCATTTCTCAATAATCGGTAGCTTTTGGCGCAAAGTCCAAATCCACACGAAAGCTTGGATTGGCAGGCTGGCTTCCTTGATATCGGCATTTGCTGCCAGCGCAACAGCAACTGCTCGCAGTTGTTTTCGTTCAACTTTGAGGGGTATGTCCAATTACGGTATTCAGTCAACTGGGAGAATGTAAGAGTTCTTTCAATATGCGCCGCTGTTCACGGGTCTTCGTTTTTGAAGTGGTGTGTACCGCAATCAAGAGGAAAGCAGGTACAGCGAGCCAACGGACAAAATCAAGTTGGTGGGAACGCAGCATTTTCAAAAGGCGGTATAACGTTAGCCCGGTCACAAGAAATAATGTGGGACAACTTGCGGAAAAGAACCGTCGATCGCATGTAAAACGCGCCCTCTGACGCAGTCATTTCATGTGTACCGGTAGTCGCACAGTCGGCCCACAGGTCATCTGGTCACAAAGCCCGCGGTGCCTCTTGATGAGTGCGCCGAAACCGAGATCGGCGGCGAACTGCAAAATTGCTGCAAATACACAGTGCGGCACCTGCAATTCAATCCAGGAGAACGGTGCACGTCCTTATCATTTGTAGATGCAAGCGAAATGGAATGCAGCCTCTGCTTCTTGTTCCGCGAATACCAGCCCGACCGAGCGTTCGCACTCATTCAGTCAATTCGGCATCGCGGCAGTATTGCATGTATGCCGTAAGCTTACGCGCAGGCCGCATTCCAGTTCCATAGCCGTAAGCAGTGCTCGTAATCTGTTGTTGACCTCACCCAGTCACCGTGGGGTTCATGGTTCATCCGCCGCCCGCGCGAGCCGGGCGACGCGGTGTCTCACAGCGACGCCGCCGCCAATTACCCGCTGCCGCTCGGGGGATCGTAATTCTCCAACCCGCGCGGAAAGCAGCTGCATCCTGGAAGGATCGGCTGGGCGGACGGAGTGAAAAGATGCAGACGATTTCGCCGTCATCCTCCCGTGACCGCGGGTTTAGCAGGTGTTTCGCGGTGTTTTACGACCCTTGCCGCGGACCCCGTCGCTAAAACCACGGGAGTGGAGCAAGTGCGTGCCACCTCCCTCCTCCCCCTCGCTTTATGAGGTAATCTACCGCCACGAAATGGCGTAAACTTGGCCGGAATGTTTTCGCACCCGCTGGGGTCCCTTCGTTTCTGCGCCTCTGGTCACCCAGCAGCCCCACGAGAGGCGGACGGAGCTGGCAAGCAGCCGTGCCGTGCAGACGCTTCATTTCAGAACTCCCCGTTTGGGTCCCAAGTGGTCGAACTCCTCGGCATCATTGCTTTCGTCAGTCAAGACAGCGAAATGACCACTTCGTCCGCGTCGTTTGCCGGGCCAGTCAGCAGCTCGCAGGCGTTCCTCACTCCGGCCTTCATGGTGCCGCGCAGCCAGCAGTCCCTGGTGGACTACCCGCCTCTGACGCCGTTTGCTGCTTCGGAGCAGCAGCAGCTGCTGCAAGCGGGCACGTACCGGCAAGCGCACCCCATGACGCCGTCCGTGAACCTCAACATCAACCCGAAGCTACCGTCGCTGGAAGGATTGCTGAAGCAGATGCAGACCGGGTCGCCAACTACTTCGATGGCGTCGACGCAGCAGCGTTTGAGCCCCGTGCCCAGAGACGTGGCGCCGATGCCGTCGCTCCGCACGATGATCAGTCCCAGCATGGCGAAGCGCGTTCTCCCCGTGTCGACGCTGCCGCACGCTCCGTTGCCAGCCATGACCTCGTACAGCAACGCCGTTCCATCGGCGTACCAGCAGATGGGTTCGTCGGTCGGCCCCACGTTTCCCAGCAAGAAGAGATCGTGGGCCGATGCGACCCCTGTTCAACCGGCGATGTACCCCGTGAAAACTCGGTCGTCGCCTGGTACCCATTCCAGTGGCACCCACCGCAGCCGGGCGTCGAAGTACTGCAAGATTGAGGGATGCGAGCGCGTTTCGCAGCGGAACAACCTGTGCCATAGCCACGGCGGCAAGCGGTTATGCAAGGAAGAGGGCTGCTCGTCGAAGGACCGCGGCAACGGCTACTGCATCAAGCACGGCGGCGGCAAGATCTGTTCCATGTCTGGCTGTGAGAAGAAGGCTCGTCGCAAGGGATTGTGCACCCAGCATTTCCGCGTGTCTGACGAGAACAGCTCGGAAGGTGGCGCCTCTCCCTACATGGCCGATCACAGCGTGTACGGCTCCGTGTAAGCAGGCCAAGCTTCGCCTTCATAGGTTGTTAGTGGTAATAAGTTAGATACTTGTGTGAGATATTAATGCTGGATAATTGATCGACCCTAGTGGCGATATCATAGACGTTCGGTGTCTTCAGCTCGGAGTTTCGTGGCGTAGCTCGGGTACTTGTATTCTCACATGCTGCGTTCATGCTTCTTTTTGGTTCATCGCGTTTGCAACGCGTCGCGCTGAGCTTTGCGTGCATGTTGCGCGTGGGGCTGTATGTGGCCGCGGCTCTCCATAGATCGCTATCGTGCTCAAAGCGTTTCGTGCGGTGACTTGCGTGTACGAAAGCCTTCAGCTGCTGAATCACCAGTCAGCTGCACTCGGCACCACATAAATCATTTTGAAGGGCTCCATTTTTTCGTGCAGCGGGCCTGTCTGGCCAGATACCGGGAAGAAGGAAGGATGCAGTGGGTGGGCGGTGCGGGACGCGCGTTCTTCTAGGTTCGATGGTCGATTCTCGAAGCACACACAACATGAGGTGCAAAATGGAAAACGCTTGGAGGGAACGAATAAATGCCAGACCGGGGATTCCGCACTTTGCGTTTCCTACGCCAGAGATTCGTGGATGGCTATTCGAGCAGCTATCGCCCTGGATTTATCGCCTCCAAAGCAGTCACCCGGTCTGCGCGTCTGGGTTCACTGTTCCATCTCTCCACTTCGAGGTGAACAAATCGGATTCGAACGAGGAAGTGCCCCCCTTGCACACCAGAGCTGCTTTGCTGCGCTAGCATGCTTCAAGGTCGGTATTTCAGTGCAGCATCCATCCTCCCACGGCAACGGAGTGTTTGCTGGCAAGCCTGCTCTGCGTCAAGTTGACACCGTCAACTCATATTTCGTTGAGTGGTTGGTTGGTTCCAGGCTTGAGGACTGAGCATTGGTGGGTGGGTGGTGCCGGATGCGTACGTTCAGAAGGATGTCTTGATTTCGTGGGGTGGACGGACGATGGTCTTTCCAAGCAGAACGACAAGCAAACAGATTGCTTCAGGTGTTTACGAGCTCGGGAGCATGTTCGCATGAACGACATGTCTCCTGGAGTTCTCGCGCGTTGGAGCTCTTGAAACTTTCGCCCCGAAACAGTCCAGAACGCACCCAACACAACACCACCTGGTGGTTTGGAAATCATTGCATGCAACCGCAATGCGCCTGCGCCAAAGACACAGGCCGCCACCTCGTGCATGTGCGGTTGCATGAGTGAATAAATATCAAAAGCAAAGTGAAGGAGAGCAGTGAATCACCGCTAACGGGCGGGTCGCATGCACGATGGAAGCCGAAGCGCGGACGCGCCGGCCAGATTTCCAGAGCACATCAGCTCGTGTCTGTCCCGCAAGCCAGTGTGCACGTTACGTACCTGCGACTGTACCGCCACAGTTCACCGAAACGCTCCTCCCTCCCAGTCGGTAGGTGACCACCATCATTCGGTCCCACACAGGAAAAGGTGGCAACATTCTGGTAAAAACACACCTAGCTTCGAGACAGGCAATATTGCTACACCCTGTTCTGACATCAATTCGCGATCCCGCGTCGCAATCTTGCGTACCGTAGCGAGTGCGGTAAATTCGCGTAAGCAGCACCACACGCAACCCCTAACACATTGCGCACACCTAGCCGCACATCATGGCGTCACCCATCCCCACGCATTGCGAATCTGCAACCAGTCCCACCTTTCGAGGTTTTTGACAATCGCATCCATTTTCGACAACCTCCAGGTCGAAAATGCGACACCACCTTTTTTGAGACACCAAGTCCAGCAGGAGCTCGTGGAATGTTCGATGGGCGCGTCATCGGCCTGACACCATCATCAACGCCGCCGATTTCGTTGCAGCTGGGTCGGTTTACGCTGATTCGCCGCGCTGGCTGAAAGCCATACACGTCGTCATGTGATGCGATGTTTACCAACTGCGTCTACGCATTAATAGCGCTGCATGGAGAATAGACCGTCACTTTTGTCCATCAGTGCTTATGATACCTGTTGGCAAAATGTCGTGGCCCCTCGTGACACCAGTTCTGGCATCGCGTTGGCTGCAGGTTGAAGATTCCCCTCCCTGTTTTAACAATTGCACAAGTCCCTACCCCTTGCGGTTTACTTGACCATCGCGCCAGCCAATCTGCGGCTTGAGCACCCACTTTCCGCCAGGCAGCAGCCAATCAACAGCCGCATGTTGTCTTTTTGGCAAATCGCTGATCTTGGTGCCACGACGATGCAGAGAATGCCGCCACTGCCGCTGCGGGTCGGGGTATCTCAAATCGCATGCTTCTTAAGTGCGCAGTTCTGGTGCGAATCCCTCAGTCGAATGCCTCTTAAATGCGTTTGCAGCTGGCGTGGCGCTCGATATCCGCACTTAATGGTCATCCGTTGATGCAAACACTGGCTGGGGGGCGTGATGACGTTGGCCGCCAACGTTGATGCTGGAGCCTGGGGACGAGGGTGCTTGGGGCCTCTGTTCGAAATCTCACGGAACGGGAGGGGGGGGAGTGAGAGCGAAACAACCAACAACCAGTTCTGCAAATGCTGTCGCAGATCAAGCGCCGCCTCAGCCTGGGCTTCCGCATTAAGAAACAGGCCGAATTGGACGCAAGGATCAACATGAGTCTCTCCAAAACCAGCGGCGACCTGCCCAAGCTCGACGAGCACAACGCCTGCGAGTACCTGGACGTGGCGCTCACCATCTTCGTCATCGGCGCGTCGGGCGACCTGGCCAAGAAGAAAACGTACCCGTCGCTCTTCGCGCTCTACGTGTCGGGCTACCTGCCGGAGCACGTGGTGATCGTGGGCTACGCGCGCAGCGCCAAGAACGAGGAGGACTTCCGCGCGCAGATCGCGCCGTATATCAAGACCAAGGGCGACGATGCGGAGGCGGCCGCCAAGAAGGAGGCGTTCCTGGCCAAGTGCATCTACCGCAACGGCAACTACGACTCGGCGGAAGACGTGGGCGAGGTGAGCAAGGAGATGCAGGTGCTGGAGGAAGCCACGGGCATGCCCGTGGCGAACCGCCTGTTCTACTTCGCCATCCCGCCCACGGTGTTCGTGCCCATCGGCACGAGCATCAAGAAGGCGGCGCTTACCACGCGCGGCTGGAACCGCCTGATCGTGGAGAAGCCGTTCGGCCACGACCTCGACTCGTTCAACAAGCTGTCGCGCGACATGGGCGCGCTGTACACGGAGGACGAGATCTACCGCATCGACCACTACCTGGGCAAGGAGATGGTGCAGAACCTGCTGGTGCTGCGCTTCGCCAACACGATCTTCGAGCCCATCTGGAACCGCAACTACATCTCCAACGTGACCATCACGTTCAAGGAGGACATCGGCACGCAGGGCCGTGGCGGCTACTTTGACTCGTACGGAATCATCCGCGACGTGATGCAGAACCACCTGCTTCAGGTGCTGTCGCTCGTGGCCATGGAGCCGCCTGTGCTTGCGGCCGGTAAGGACTACTCGAACTACATCCGTGACGAGAAGGTGAAGGTGCTCAACTGCATCGAGCCCATCAAGCTGGACAACACGGTGCTCGGCCAGTACCTGGGCGACCCGGAGCGCAACGAGCCCGGCTACCTGGAGGACCCCACGGTGCCTGCGGGCTCCGTGACGCCCACGTTCGCCACCACCGTCATGTACGTGAACAACCCGCGCTGGGCCGGCGTGCCGTTCATCATGAAGGCCGGCAAGGCTCTGAACGAGCGTAAGGGCGAGATCCGCGTGCAGTTCCGCCCGCCTGCCGCCGCCGAGCACATGTTCCCGGGCGTGAACATCCCTGTGCAGGAGCTGGTGCTGCGTCTGCAGCCGGAGGAGGCCGTGTACATGAAGATGAACGTCAAGAGCCCGGGGCTGCAGACGCAGGCCATCTCCAGCGAGCTGGACCTGTCGTACGCCGAGCGCTACGAAGGCACGGAGGTGCCGGACGCCTACACGCGCCTTATCCTGGACGTCCTGCGTGGCAAACAGGCTGCCTTCGTGCGCGACGACGAGCTGCGCGCCGCCTGGAAGATCTTCACGCCGCTGCTGAACGAGATCGAGGGCCAGAAGGTGAAGCCGCTGCCGTACGCCTTCGGCTCTCGCGGGCCCAAGGAGAGCGACGAGCTCGTGAACAGCGTGGGCTTCCAGTACCACGACGGCGCCTACCAGTGGCAGCCGCGCAGCCACAGCACCAGCGCGCTCTAAGCGCCGAGTTGACGTGCTGCCTGCTGAGGAGCATGCGCTTTGCGTGGTTTGTGTTGGCAGGATCTTCGTTTGGTATCAGAAAGAAGGCGGACGCGGGAGCTGAGGTGGGTGGGAGGATTCGTTAGCGTCTGGCTTCTCTTAACGCAAGCTGCATAATGCACAGAGCTCAGTGAGTTCACCTTATGAGAGAACGCATGCCTTGCGGTGTCTTGCATGCAGTTAGTTGGTCGACTTGCTGCGCCATTTTGAAATGGCTACATAACTGTTTGGCATACCGGTACCGACGGTAGAAACCAGAAATGTGCCATCTTTTGGGTACAGTCACTCCTTTTGTTTTTCAAACATTTGAATTGCGGGGGTGTCGAAAGAGTGTCTCCTTCCCCCACTCGAGTGACCTTCGTCACCTGCTCGCCGAATGCGTCACTTCACGAGCGCGATGGCGAAGCGCAGACCTCGCAAGGCCAGGAGCCCTTGCCTTCCCGCCGCTCCCAAGTCCACGAGTCCGCACTTGCTCAGTCCTGGCGGCGCCGAGAGCAAGCGCGAGGGCTCCGAAGGTCTGGACGCAGAGCCGGCGCCGTCCGCCGCTTCCGCCACGCTCAGCCTCGACGCGCACGACCCGCAGCCGATGGAGCCGAAGCGCGAACGGCCGAGCGACGAGCTGCAAGAGGAGGAGCTCTCGACCACGAGCCCTGACTCGGCGGCTGCTGGCGCTTCGGTGGAGCTGGCGACTGCTTTCGAAGTGGGCAACGAGTCGTCGACGCCCTCGTCGCCGGGCCCTTCGTCGACCGCGACCTCCTCTTCCTCGGATGGGGAGACGAGCGCCCTTTGGCAACACGCGAAGGCGCTGCAGAGGCGGAAGAGGGGCTCGATGAAGACCATCTCGGAAGCGGAAGGCGAGTCGATGGTGCCAGTGCGGGAGGTGCGACGCAGCGGACGCAAGCGACAAGCGGTGGACGTGCTGAGTCCGTCGGAGACGCCGCAGAAGAAGCACGCCGCGGCGACTAAGAAGCTTGGCATCAAGGCTGCGCTCCGTGGCCGTCCAGCTGTCGCAGAAGTCGCTGCTCTGCGCGCCGCGGCGGCCGCCAAGGAGAAGAAGCGCTCCGCATCGACATCGAAGCCGAAGAAGCGCTTGACTGTGAAGACGAAAGGTCCGCGGGGTCTGCTTTCACCTGTTCAGGACGAGCAGAAGAAGACGCCGCGCAAGTCGCGCGTCGCCAAGACGCGGCGCTCGCTGGAGGCCACATACGGCTACGAGACGACGGACTTCGAAACGAAATACGTGGCCGAGCTCATCACGGAGCTGTACGAGGAACAGGAGCAGGACGACCGCAGCATGTACTGCATCCGCACGGAGACCGTTCGAGCCGAGACGAGCGAGTGCAAGCGCTCGTCCGAGGTCGAGGAGCTGAGCTTGGAGGAGTTCCGACGGATGCTCACGTACGGCGAGGTGTCGGTGGAGTCGGTGAGCTCCACCATCCTGCCGTTTCTGCGTCTGGAGGAGGACGACGTGTTCTTCGACCTCGGCTGCGGCACCGGCAAGATCCTGGTGCAGGTGGCGCTCCAGACGCCCTGCAGGTCGGCGGTGGGCATCGAGCTCATGCAGAACCGCGTGCAGGAAGGCCAGAAGGCGCTGAAGCGGCTCGAGGAGCGAGACCTGCCTGCACTGCGCGGCAAGCGGCTGGAAGTGCTGCAGGGCGACATCTGCGCGCCGCCGGAGAGCGCCCGACTCATGGACGCCACCGTGGTGTTCATCAACAACGTCATGTTCGGCCCCACGCTCATGCTCAAGGTCATGGCGCTGCTCAAGGACATGTCCAAGTTGCGGCGCGTAGTGATGCTGCGCAAGATCTGCGAGCGCCACGGCCACGAGAAGTGCACTCGCGCCGGGAACTACTGCGTGGAGTACGTGCATCCGCCGCAGGAGGCCGAGATCGACGTGTCCTGGGCAGACAAGACCTCCGTCTACCTCTACGAGGACTTGGACTACTCGGTTCGCGAGCTCACGCGGCAAATGAGCCAAGGCGGCGCGACGCAGGCGACCCGGCCGCGTGGCATCGTGAAGAAGACGCTCCAACCCCCAGCGTCGCTCTCGAAGCTCCAAGCCAAGTTGGAGCTGGTGGCGCAGGAGTAAACGCGGTCGCATCCAGCAGCAGCGCGGCGCTTGCCGTCCTCCGACTTCTGCAGTGACTGGGTGAGACCATAGAGGCTGCGTACCTTGTCCTTAGTTCTTCATATCCGCCGTTCTTCATCCAAGAACGGGCTAGAGGGAATGCATGCGGCAGTACTCATCTCTTCCGCGCCAGGTTCCTGACCGCCTGCTACCCAAGCGATCTCTCGGCCCAATACAGCACTACAGTCGCAGTCGCACCGCAGGTCTACGCCTCTTCCTTCCCGTCTGTCGCTCTTCCTCGCTTCTGCTGCTGTCGCTGTGTCCTCCGCCTGCAGACGCGTCTCGCCTGTTGCCTCCCAGGCTGCCGCATCTGTCGCCGTCGCAGCTCCACTACTACCTTCTTCGTCCGGTTGTGGTTATGACTAGATGAGCTGCGCGTCCTGGCCTCCCTGCTCGAAGAAGATGGCCTCGTAGAAGTTCCGGAAGGCCTCCATCTCGCCCACGCCCTGCGAGTACTTTGCGGCGTAGCTCTCGGGCCCGGAGACCAGCAGCAGCTTCCCCATCTCGGCCTGGAGACACGGGATGAGCTTGGCCAACGGCGGCGCCGGCTTCTGCTTCTTCTCGGCCTCCGGGTCCACGAACGTCGGCTCGGGATTGCTGGGGCCGTAGACGACGTCGCCCAGGTCTTGGAAGGCGTTGCCGCACAGGAAGCCCAGACTGTGCTGCAGCGCCGGCATGAACAGGTCGCTCTCCAGCAGGTCCCACAGGTCGTTGAGCAGACTGATCACGTGCTCGTCCTGGCCGCTTTGCTTGTCCGGATAAATGAGGAACGCGCGCCACATCTGCAGCTCCGGGGACGGCTCCTGGCTCTCGGCGGCCGCCACCGCCACCGGAGAAGGCAGCACAGCTAGGAACAGCGCCTGCAGCAGCTCGTTCAGCTCGTCGCGCTGCACCGCAGCCTTGCGACTCACCTGCCACGTCTGCAGCTGCTTGTTGGCTCGCACTGCCGCCTCCACGTGACTCTTGATCTTGCCCAGCGCCTCGTCCAAGAAGTACTCGAGTCCGGACGTGAGGAAGACGTGGTGCGCGCGCTCCTCGTCCTTCTCGCGCTGCTTCTGGCGGTCGGAGACGGCGGCGGTGGGCGCCGTCTTGCTCTTTTCGAACACGCGCTTGCCGATGACCGCCACCTGCGCAAACACCAGCAGATGCCACAGCCCGAAGGCCACGAGCGCCGTGAAGTAGCGCGTGACCGCCAGCAGCTTGGCGTCTTCCCAGAGCGCGTTGCGCTGCGTCTTCTGCGTCTTGTCCAGCGTCTTGAGCTCCTGCACCACGCCCTCCAGGTCCACGAGCTGGTGCAGCCGCGCCTTCAGTCGCGGCAGGAAGCGCCGCACCGTGGCGCGACTCTCGTCCGTGGTGCTGCCGAGCGCCAGCTGCAGGCGCTGGTGCTCCGCCATCTGGAGCTGCAGCTGCTGCGCGAACCGCTCGGCCTCGCCCAGCATGCGGCGGTACGCGTAGTACGCGCCGCCGACGCAGGCCGCGCCCACGCCCGTGGTGATCAGCAGCGTCTTGTGCCGCCGCGCGAAGCCGCAGGCCGCATCCTTCGCGTGTCGCAGAGCCGACCACATCCTCCTGGCGGTGCTCGAGCTCGTAGGACGGCGTCTACAGCCGCGGAACGAGCGCTCACTTCGCCGCCTTCTTCCGATCGCCGGCTTGGAGCTTTGCTTGTGTAAGCAAGCGGTTCTCGGTTGAGGCTGGCGTCGTACTTAGCAGGAAGCGTCTATTCACGACATCGGATTGGATGAAAAGCACGCATTTCGCGATCATCCAACATTCGGATTGGTGGAAATCAAAACGACACCGGATCACTCGCATCTGGCGCAATCAAAAGGATACGGAAGCGTGAAGGATATCGTCAATCCATGCGGGAGCAGGCCATGAGCGCGGCGCCCGGGCGCTTCGACGCGCTGCTGACGCAGCTGGCGCAGCAGCACGGCGGCGTGGAGTCGCTGCTGGACTCCTTCTTCGACTTTCTGCACCGCAAAACCGACTTCTACGTCGTCACGAGCGACCCGGCGGCACGGCACATGGGCTTCCTGCCCGGCCAGGCGCAGCAGAAGGTGGCGCTGCCAGTCTGCCTTCGGGCTTGAAGGCTGCGCAGGTGCTCACTGTCGTATCGGGTGTCGTTCTGCAGGTGTTGCGCGCGTTCCAGAAGTACCCGCTGCGCGATCTGGACGGCAGCAGCAGCAGCGCCGCCGCCGTCGCGCCTGCCGCCCCAGCGACGGAATCGAAGCTTTCCCCGCCCAGCAACAGCAAGAAAGCGACTCCGACGGCTCGTGCAGCCGTTCAGGAGCTCCCGGCGACGCCGCAGCTCACGAAGGAAGGCAAACAAGGTGCTGTGTGCTGCTGTTGCTGCTGTCAGCCTTCTTGCGGTGTGCTAACGTGACGTTGGGGTTGCATTCGACGACGCTTCAGTCCCCGTAGGCAACGGCGGTGCGACAGACACGTACACGTGGACGCAGACGCTAGAAGACGTCTCCGTACGTCCACATCCTGTCCACAGTGAAGCAGGCAAGGCCGCAGCAGCTGAGCTAAGAAGTGCGGTGTTCTATCTGTAGATCCAGATGGAGCTGGCGCCGGGCACGCGCGCCAAGGACTTGAGCTGCCGCATCGAGGCCACGCGCCTGCGTGTGACGCTCAAGAGTGACGTCGCCAACCCGTTGCTGGAGGGCGAGTTGCCCGAGAAGATCCGTGCAGACGACAGCATCTGGTCGCTAGAGGGCAATCGCACGCTAAGCGTCTCGCTGGAGAAGGTCAAGCCAACGTGGTGGGCCAGCGCGCTGCGAGGCCACCCGGAGATCGACACGAGCCAAGTGGACTCCCGACGGAACATCCAGGACTACGACGAGTCCACGCAGGGCGCCATCCGCAAGGCCGTGTTCGACCAGCGCCAGCAGCAGCTGCAGGGACCGCCGCTCTCGCGGGAGGAGCAGATGCTGCAGGGCGCCAGGGACTTGCCCGGCTCGCCATTCCTCGCCTCCAAGACGGATAAGCAGCCAGCCAGCTAGGCTACGGGCGCGGCAATCGAGCGCAGGCGGAAGAAATCAGCAGGCTGTCAATGATGGAATGGCATGTATGTATCAGAGCTGCTGTGGGAGTCTCCTCTGCCGCCAGTCGATCAGGATAAAGTTACAAGATGCCCCAGTGTCTCTCGAAGCCGTTCAGCAGGCGGCAGATGGCCTGCGCGCCGCTCATCTGCGCGTTCAAAGCCAGCAAACAGCAGTAAGCGTAGGTTAGCGATCGAAGCAATGGGTAGAAGGGAGAAAGCGACCGACAAGGCGAACGTACCGGGTACTCGGAGATGGAGATGGTCTCGTCCAGCTGCAGGAGGCCAACAAAACAACACACAGGTGCGTGTGAGTCTCACGCAGAGGCAGCCGAAGCCAGCCGACCGACACGTACGTAGTTGCAGTTCTCCTTGGAGATGTGGCCGTGCGCCATGGCGCCAAAGATGAACACGACGGGCTCGTCCTTGGGCAGCGACTCCACGAACTCCCACGGGTTCACGAGCGTGC
>MBAC02003463.1:0-14902 GCA_001712635.2 Nothophytophthora sp. Chile5 | reverse complement strand
GCTTGGGCATGTGCTCGCCCTTCGGGTACAGCTTCTCGAACGTGGTGAGCAGCGTGCGTGCCGGCACGCAGCTGTTGTCCATGCCGCCGAAGCCGGAGCCGGAGGAGAGCAGCCACAGCGGACCGGGGCCGTGGGAGACAGCGACGACGGGGTGACGGAAGGCGTTCATGCTGGGGGATTGCTGGTGTTGCTCGGGTTGCTTTGACTTGCTCACGAGGCGGTGAAACGTTGAATGAGTGAGTGAGCCCAATGGCTTTTGCGTTTTCCGTTTTGGAATAGGCAGCAAGTCCTCGCCCTGTGTTTTAGGACTACTCGTTATCAATTTGCTTACTTGACTTTATGCGGGTGATTAAATGCTCTTATCTCGGAGGTCAGTAAAACGAGGATAAAAAGAGGCGTTTGAGCCAGCCACCTTGGACCTGCATCACCAGAATCACACGCAGGGTGCAAACACTGTTGAGAGTTGAGAGATAGAGATGCCCACCCCAGCAGAAGGGGAGGCGCTGAAGGGGAAGCACAACACGCCCATACGAATAGCAAGACAGCAGGAAGAGTCCCCTGCTGTCTTGCCGCCAAGCACTGATAACGCTGGAAGATTGCGTAGTTTTGGATTAGTATGTCGCTCGTGACGAGCCAATCAGCGTCGTGAATTCGTTCTTGTCGACGTTGCGCACAATTACTGGCATCGATTTCTACTGCTGAATAGTGACAGGAACATCGCGAAAAACTGCGATGTTGAGAGCTTGCATTAGAGATGTTCTATTCTCTTTTGGGAGTTAAACCCAGGTCTGATATGATTAGCAAAGCATCCACGCAATCGAACAGAGATGCGCGCCACGCTGTCAACCGCCCGCAGATCTGATCGATCGAGATGGCACCTCATTCCGCATCTTCAAGAGTGCGCTCCAGAAAGCCATGGGGCTGTTGAGCTCATTTCCCGTCTTCCTTGCTGCGCTGTGGTCTTCAGGTGGCGTCTCTCAACGCGTCCAAGCCTCGGCATTGCACTCCTCCAGCATGAGCAAGTTTCGCCAGCCAGTTGTGGCTGTATCGCACGGCGCTGGGCCGCTTTGGCTGTTGGACGAGGGCTCCGCTGGACTGGACAAGCACTGTGACTCGGCACGAAACGTGGCCAGCATCTTCAAGAAACTGTACGCGTCCGACGCCGAGCTGCCCAAACGCATCCTTTTCATTTCGGCGCATTGGGAGGCACGCAGCGTGGGCCTGGAGATCTCCAAGTCTGCCTCGCCCGAGATGTTCTACGACTACAGCGGATTCCCTGCGGAGTCCTACGAGCTGGTGTATGGAGCCAAGGGCGACCCGGAGCTTGCTACGAGGGTGAAGGATCTGCTGTCGAAGAGCGGGATCACGTCCAAGCTGGTGGACCGCCCGTTCGATCATGGAGTGTTTGTCCCCATGTTCCTGATGCGTCCGGAGGCAGACATCCCCATTGTTACCATGTCCATCAATGACCGCATGCTTGATGCACGAGCGCATTTTGAGCTAGGCAAGGCCCTCGCGCCGCTGCGTGATGAGGACACGTTGATCATTACGTCTGGCCAAGCGACACACAATATGTACGCTGACTGGTTCCCGCCGAATCACCCGATTGAACCGTGGGCGCTCGAGTTTCAAGACTGGCTGGACAAGACGCTCTCCTCGGCCTCCACGCAATCGTACGAAGAGCGCAAGGAGGCGTCCATCGCATGGAAAAAGGCGCCGCACGCTTCTGTTGCCCACCGCACACCGGACCACTTCACGACGTTCGTCGTGGCGGCCGGCGCTGGTATGGAGGAGGGCCGTCCTGCTGCGAAGAAGCTCAACGGGGGCTGGGGGCTTGGGCACATGTCGTTTGCCTCGTACGCGTGGGGGATCGACACCAATCTGAGTGATGCAGTTAAGGATGAGCTGTAATGTGGTTTGGTGCTTTGGATGTATTCTTTACAAAATGGATGCATTGCCTTGCCCAGGCTGGCCGCCGTTCCTGGCGCCTAGAATTGCTGCTAGATATGATTGCTTCGCCAGATTTTGCAGCAATTGGTCCTTTCGTAGCGACCGCCGAACCGACTGAAGATCTACCGATGCTGTAGAAGGATGACGACGTCAGAGTGGCAAACTGGCGGAGGAGTGGAAGGCACGCCATGTGCGTCATCCGCAGTATAACAGGCAAGTGTGGCGAGCAGGCGCCGTTGGAGCGCATAGCGTGTCACTCTCCGCGCTGGCATTCGGGGTAATTTACTTAGGACTAAGCTGGTGTAGAATAACACACTCACTCTCCAACATTTCAGGCGAACCACAAGATTCACCAAATAGCGACTTTGCGAAACCCTTTCGATTGCAGATGAGAGCACGCTAACAATGACATAGGCTCACCATTATTGCAACTTTGGCTTGCTGAAGCGTCCAACTGGCGGCGCGACTTCTTTCTCGTCGTCTTCCGTCCAAGCCGACAAGATGTAGAGCCCAATGACAATGTTCACTGTCAGCACCGCCGCAAATCCACTGCCATAAAAGGAAACAAGAGCGAGAGAGTTAAGGCTCTTGGCTTCCACACTGATGCCGCGCCTTTGCCCTTGAACTTGGCCACTCACCTCCACGCGTCCGCGTGTCGGCTATCTGATGTTGGTACACAAGGGCATTAATACGCACTCACTGCCATCGCAGCTGCAGCAGAAGCAGAAAAAAATATGGTATGCACCTGGTCCCAACAAGCTTTTCACGCCGAAAAATGTGCCCAGGGGCACCACCACCATCATGATCGAGAAAACGACCAGCTTCTGGATCACCATCCGGTTGTGCGCGCGGTGGCTGTAACCAGCCAGCAGGCAGCAAAAGAAGGTGTATTAGCAACACCACAGCACGGCCATACCTCAGCTACTTATCTTCTGCCAACAGCACACTCACCCAGCCGCGCGCTGCTGCATGCCGCTCAGGCTCTTGGTCTCCCCCTTCGCCGCCACCATGGATATGATATCGATGCGTTTGTGATCTCAATGCGAACCTAGCAAGAGTTTAGAGCAACGCATTCCGATAAGTTCGTTTTTGTGGGAAAAACAGCAACTTAACAGGCGTCAGCAACTGAATTGTTAAGTTCGCAGTTGTCGGGTGCTTGAAGGAGCCACCATCACTCTTGATGGTCGGGTCGCATTTTGGACAGGCAGTCGGAAACCCCCGCGCTGGGAGCAGGGAGGTTCGAAAGAATTCGAAAAGCGACGCGATGGACGTGAGCGATCGCCTGGTGGCGCGCCGCGCGCACCTAGCGCCGTTCTGCCGCGTGGAGCCCGTGAAGCAGCATCTGCGGCTGCAGAGCTACTACCAATTGGCGCGTCAGCTCTATCG
This sequence comes from Nothophytophthora sp. Chile5, assembly GCA_001712635.2. NCBI lineage: Eukaryota > Oomycota > Peronosporomycetes > Peronosporales > Peronosporaceae > Nothophytophthora > Nothophytophthora sp. Chile5. The sequence continues at coordinate 11,566 of MBAC02003463.1, read as the reverse complement.
CCAGTCGGAGACCTACTTCGCCGAGAGCGCTTGGGATAACGCGTAAGGCCGACGTTCTATTTTTTGTCGCGCGAGGGAACTCTGTACTAAGCAGACGTGTGACACCACGGGTGTATGTTCCGTGCTGTGTGTTGCCTACAGATACGTGTTCCTCGCCAAGTTCATCAAGTGCGTGTGGAAGCTTTTCTATGCTGGCTGGACTATGCGGGTGAACTGGGCGATTGTGGCGCGAGGAAGGGATTCATGACTCTATTTTGTTGTTACTGGTGTTGCGTTTGCATGCAGCGCAGGCTGTGCTCCAAGGTGATCACAGCGCACCACGACTACGAGCTCCCTCGCTTTCAGAAAGAGCGTGAATGGGTGCGAACAGTAAGTGCGCTGCGCAAAGGAGCTCGCCATGCAATGCAGACTGTGAGGTGCAATTGTGGTGACGTATAGCGCTGTGCATATGTGTAGCAAGCGGCAGACGGCTTCAAACTCTTCGATGCGATTTTGGATGGCATGGAATCCGAGGAGATGGAGTATCTAGAATACGAGCGCTCGCTCAGCGAAAGGAAGGAGCCGAGGCGGTCGGCAGCGCGAGCCGCCGATTTTTCGGAATTGAAAACGCTTGAGGATCGACTGCAGGCGATGCGGCTAGCCAAAAGCGAGTCTGCGCAAAGAAAAGAACAAGCGGCAGCCGAGGGAAAGGAAGGAACCCAAACGCTTCACCGATCGGCGCCTACTGGGCCGCGTGCTTACCCTTCGCTTGAGACGCGCCACAAGGTACTGGTGTTGGTTGTGCTGTTGTCATATGCTCAATGCAACTCGACTCATGCTGTTTGCTGCGGTAGGATCACAACGAAACGGTGTCGTATCCTACTGTGGGCAAGGCGTCTTGGATGGCCGCGGATGTGGGTCATCGGCGTCATGCTGATGCCACTTTGCCGCCTCTCAGTCGTCAGCGGTCACAAGAAGCAATCGCCAACTTGACCAGGTATGTGCGTGTTGCAGCTTGTCTTGGATGTGCTCCCTTTGCTAACACGACGATGCAGTGGGAGGATTCGCACGCTCGAGATCCCAGCCGGCATTATTGCGCAATTTACGTCATTGGCTGCCCCAAATACTAACAAGCCACCCTACGGGATCGAGACATGCGGGATATTGGCGGGAATTCTGGTACGAGGCGTTCATTTGATTCAAGGTCATGATCGCTTGCCTGATTTATGATTGATTGCGGCATGCTATCTTCAGCACGACCGCAAGCTGGTTATCACTACGCTCATCATCCCGAAGCAAGAAGTACGTAGGCGAGGAGTTTTCTGGGCGGTGCGTGATTATTTTCCTGAATGGCCACTAAAATTGTGCATGGTGTACTGTTTCTGCTGAAGGCGTCGTCGGACATGTGCAGTATGACGAACGAAGAGGATCTGTATGACTTCTGCTTTAGCAACGAGTTGTTGACTCTCGGTTGGATTCATGTAAGCGTTGGCATGTCCTGTTTCGGTCTACTGCACTGCAGCAAGCTTTGCATGCAGGCCATTAACATTACTGCGAATTGTTCCGATTGATACAGACGCATCCCAAGCAAGACTGCTTCTTGTCGTCTGTGGATGTCCACACTCAGTGCGGGTTCCAGTCGATCTTGCCGGAGGTATTTATTGTTGTTATGCTCGTTAGACCTGACATTGCTGTAGTGCTTATGCTTTCACGATGTGTGTTCCTTGCTTATGCACAGGCTGTTGCTATCGTCGTGGCGCCAAGCGACCCGCACAAAAAGTGAGGAGCTCTACAACCTCTACAATAATCTACGCGATCTGAGAGCTAACTCTTCTGCTCCTGGTGCTATTGCTGCAGCGTTGGGGTGTTTCGGTTGACGGAGCCCAATGGGTTGCAGTTGATCCAGAACTGCAACTTGACGGGATTCCACACGCACCCGAGCCAGATCGAGATCTATTCTGACGCCTTTGAGTGTAAATGGATGCAGCAGATCACCGCGCAGTTGGTCGACATGCGGTAATGCGCGGCAGCTGAATTAGTGTGACGGGTCAAGTAGAATAAAAAATGGCACGATGCAGCAGGCAAGAATAGCACCTCGGATCGCCGTGCAAATCCAGGCATCACAACCAAAGAGATAGCAATTGGGACGCCAGTCAAGCGGGAGTGCAAGCCAGGTGATGGGTAAAGGAGTTCAACTCGAAGCTATGGCAGGCGACTAAACGTACGAACGGCGCCCCATGATGCTCAATATTGCAACATTTCACGACGGACACCCAGAAGCTTTAACTGCAGCAGGAGTTATTCTGCTGGCACAGAGCGGCCCTAACTCGAGTTCACTTGCCGGGATGGATGGACCGGGGCCGTAGCGACGCGACGTTGCTTTCTCAGTTGCGCTAAACGCTCTGATGTGATTGGCCAACACACTGCTGCAGGTCACCCGCACCAGCAAACACCAAGCATTTCCCAACGTCGGACCCAGCAGCGACGCGGCAGGCATGGATGACTCCGGTGATGCTCCTTCTGACACCATCACGTGGAGGAATTCCTCAGAGAACGCACCGACCCGCCCAAGGTCGGAGCGCTGTCGAGACACCACTGCCGACGGCATCTTCGAATCGAGACATCGGAGAGGTCCAAGGGGACGCCCCAGCCTTTGTTCAATAGAGAACGACGCCAGCGACCGTAATTGGGAGAGGAGGTCGCGGTACTTAGTGGCAAAGGAGGCCCCGCACTTCAAATGGAAGTTCGTGCAAGCTCATCGGTCAGCCTCAGACGTGAAGGTCAACATTTCCCTCCAACCACTTGTGCGTGGGCGGCGCTCGCAAGATCCTGGGCATTTAGTCACACGATTTCTTGAAGTGTTTTGACCAGGAGTACGTGCAAGCGGCGGTTCAAGAGCTGCGTCGCTTTACGCCGTTCGAGCCGCCTTTGGCAGGAGCTTCTTTCGGCTGGGCTCCTTGCAAATCGATCGGGAGTATTCCTGGGCCCAATTTCGTGCGATCAAGCATCCTCGTGACGTGAGATCAACCTGGTCGAATGCTTGTGATTACGACTCCCCGGAGCTGCGTCCGTTGGTGAAGGCGCTGAACCAAGCACAGAGACACAGGAGCCACCTTGAACTTCCGACTCAAGGTCTATGAGAAGTCACGAGATCCAGGAGCGCTCTGGGCGGCGATGCAGCGACACATCCAGATTCACGGGTCGACTGTCGGAGACTTGTACTCGACAACAGCCTCCCTCGCTCCAGGCTCTCCGACGACCTTGCAGGTAGAGTTCATCGGTGTTACGTCTGGAGTTGAGATTCCGTTTTGGGGTTTGCGGTTCAACGTGGCGAGGAATCAAGACGAGGTGCTCTTCCATGTCTCACCTCCGAAGGCGGATCTTGCGAAGAAGAGGGCGAGAGAGAGAGAGAGCTTCGAGTTCTGTCACCTCAGGACTAGTGCGTTGGCGAGTGAAGCACTTGGCCAGGCTGCGTGAGTTGCATTCCTCAGTGTTCTACTCAATCCATAAGGCTCACTAAATGCTGGCAACGTTTGTCATGGCTCGCTTGTACGATATCGGGTACGGGGAGGGTGATGACTGTGGCTCCAATCCTGAGCGGTGACACCTCCGACCGTCGGGCGTGATTGTCTACGGATACAATTTCTATTGGCCTGGAAGGGACCGCCGATCAGGCTGCTTTTAGCACTTGCTTGAAGGTAAATACACCGCCACAAGACTGGCCAGCATCTCGCGGGTGAATGCCATATGCAACAGCCAAGACTATGGTAGCGCCAACTTCATTTGGTCGGACGGTACGCAGCCCACGGAGAGCTGGCCCAGTGCCAAGTTTCTGGTGAGTTTGGACGAGACGAAGCGCAGCCATCCGAGTACGTGAATTCGCAGGGCACCCACTGGTTCCTACCAGACTATTGCTTCATGCACTCGCTGGTCGACCCGACATCCAGCGTGATGATTGATCTCTTCAATCTGGACACAAACAACGTCAACACACAGGAACGCCAGGACTGCTGCTGCCCCTACTTGGTCTCGGATGACGACACGTGCGAGAATGTGGCGGCCAGAAGCTCTGCGCAGCCGGTGACAGTGGCAGCGCGATGCCTGTACTTGCTGAAGCGCCTCGTGCGGGCAGTTTCTTGCTCCATTGGCGACTGGGAGGTGCCATTCGAACCGCTGGTGATCAGCGTCGTCCTCACTACCGATCAAGAAAATCATCTTGGTGAACCAAACTTGATTGAAGTGATTAGTAATCTGCCTCAACTCGTCTACAATATGGCAGTTTGCCATTATTTCATGTGCCATAATATGGCTGTGGGCGATTGCCATTCTGGTGGTGATGGCGCAATCATTCGAGGCAAATAACGTGGTGCACGCCAATTTTGCTCGGAAAACGGTGCCTGTCCTCGTTTCAAATGTGGGAGAAGCCACTCGCGCCGTGAACGGGTGTTCAGAATTGCTTTTTCTGGGCAGTGCGCAACCACCAAGAAAGCAAAGGACACCATGGTTCTTCAGGGCAACGTCGCGGTCATCACGCGCCTCCACGACGCTTTCGCCTCGGCGGCGGTGAAGGAGCTGAAGCAGGCGAACCCCCAAGTGACGGGCGTGACGGTTGTGTCGGTCCCGGAGGCCTCCGACGTCTCGCAGACCATCGCCAGCCGTGTGGACGGCAAGATCGCGTACGACGCCGTCGTCACGTTCAACGAGGACACGACGCTGCTGTCCGCTGAGCTGAGCGCTGTGCTGCCTTTGGTGAAGGCCGGCGGCGTCTTGCAGTTGCATATTGCCGACGTGGAGGAAGAGAAGAAGGTGCGTTTCCTTGCTGCCGTGTTGGGATGATTGGCTAGAGCGTAGCTATGGGCATGTACTGACACCTCGTGCTCGCCCACTTCCGTAGAGCTCTACCCTGATGGCGCTGTTGATTGGAGGGCTCGTTGACGCGACGGACAGTGAAGCCGCCAGTCCATTCTACCCGGAATTCTCGGCCGCGCGCTGCTTCTCGTCGAAGAAGCCATCGTTCGAGAGCGGCTCCAGTGCGGCGATCTCGTTGACGAAGAAATCCACCACTGCACAGCCTATCAAGAAGTGCGTGTTAGGACGTGGCTGCTTGATGCAAAGATGATGTCGTGTTCCCGTATTTACAGGTTGCTCTCCGTGTTTCCGGTAGGTGGACCGTGCTTGCCGACGACTTTGGCGACGACGACGAACAGGACGACGACATCATTGACGAGGTACCCAGATACAGCCCCCCGTTACGTACTAAGCCGGTCCGCAACGCCTGCGATATGATAGAGAGTGCTAACACACCGGTTACTTTGTAGGACACGCTGCTGGATGACACGGACGAGGTCCTGCAGGCCGCCAAGAACGACTGCGGCGAGACTGTTGGCGGCAAGAAGCGCGCGTGCAAGAACTGCACCTGCGGGTAAGTTCTATTCATGCCACTGTTGCTCCTTGCTGGCTCATGGGAGGACGGCCACGGCTTTTTCACTGACGGTGTGTATGCTGGATTCTTGCTGCAGTCTCAAGGACGAAGAAGACCAGCCGGTCATGTCCGAGAAGGACCTCAACAAACTGGTGTCTGGCTGCGGAAACGTACGTGCTGGTGCTGCCACACCTTACTCTTTACGATGGGAGCATCACTTAACTGTCTGCCTGCAATACTGTGCGACCATGTGTATACTTTTCCACAGTGCTACAAGGGAGACGCTTTCCGATGCGGAAGCTGCCCGTTCTTGGGCAAGCCGGCCTTCAAGCCCGGCATGGAGCAAGTGCTGCTGAACCTCGACAACTCGGACGATATCTAAAACTACGTGACCGGCTTTGCAGCTGTGGTAGTGACTACGATAGCAAGCCGTTAGAGAACGGCGCTTCTTTCTCGGTTGCTCGCTGAAGTCTATACATACCAACGCGTAGACGACGAGCATGCAAACGTTGCCATCTCCTGAATGTTAAACGCTCTCGTCACGATTCTCGCCATTCAAGAGCTCACGTTAGCGTATGTGGCGGCCAAATCTCAGCGTTTGGAGTTGGCAATGGCGTGACAATCCTTCTATATAGCGTTACCGGTACCTCGATCTCGATCCAAAAGTTCGAAGCGTGCGACCGTTTGCCAGATTGTTCTTTGAGGGAACGGGACTGTTGATTCCTCCCGGTCTCGCCTCCCTCTCGCCTGCCCGATGTTCTTCACTTGCCAAGATTCCTTCGAGCTCGCACTCCAGATTTGCACCACCGTTTATTTTGGTCGGAGAAATGAGCCGCTGGAACTCGCGTCACTCGGAGGCAAACGTGAAGAGCGTGGCGATTCCGGATCACGTGCCGGTCGGCGCTGTCATCGGGAAGGGAGGGAGCTACTGCAAGTCCCTGCAGCAGACGCACGGAGTTCGCTGCTCTGTCAACGGGGAGGACCGGAAGGTGACGCTGAAGGGCTCCCACACGAGCATCGGCCAGGCGGAGGACGAATTGGCGCAGCTGTTTGAGAGCTTCGCGATCTCGCAGACTCGAGACAAACGCGTCTTCGAAGTCGCAGCGAGCAATGGGGCCAATCGTTTGTGGTCGTTCGAAGAAGAGTTAACTGCCTCGTCCGACGCGAACGTGGAAGAGTTCCGCTACGTTCTGCAGCCACTGGGCCGAGCGGAAAAGGCCGAGAGTCGCGAGGATTCCTGGATCAAGGACTTCCATGAAGGCGAGAAAGCGAACATGATGGGCTACCTTCTGGAGAAGCCGTCAGAGTCGCCGACCAAAATCAAACTGGCCTTCGGGAAGCTGTGCTTTAAGCTCAAGGCCGGTGCCTGCTACGACCCAGAGTTGACTTGGCCTGAGCTTCAATATCTCCGTCCGTTCGAAGACTTCTCGACTCGCTGGACCAACGTGCTTGATCGCACCTCGCCTTCGACGAAGGCTCTGTTGGATGAACTTGAAGGGAAAGTTGCGGAAGACGTGGTGCCGCTAGGCATTTTGTCGGTGCATCTTGGAAGCAAGCTGCACAAGTCCTGGGACCTCAAGTACACCTTCGTGGATGGTCAGTGGGAGTTGCGCCGTCGACACACTGGAAGGAATCTCAGAGGCAGCTACGATGTCCTTCTGGACAGTGACACGTCCTTCCGTCTCCGTGCGTTTACGCGCGAGAGCCTCTCGGGTTCTGATCCGGAGGACGTGGAGCGATACGTGGAGATCTCCACTCCACCCCATGGCGACATCTTTGACACGACAGTGACCTTGAAGAGAACTGCACCTGCAGGATTGGCGATTAGGGCGATCAACGTGAAGTCGAAGATCCACGTGGACCACCACGGACTGCGCTTTTCGGTGGGGTATCTGGATCGGCGCCAGTCGGAATTCCGCCTCGAGTGTCGCTTGTCGTCGAACGAAAAGGACAAGCTGGGGTCCGGAGACAACGAATGCCGAGTGCTCGTGGACAAGGTGCTCCAAATGGTGGCGTGATACTGCGTTTTCGACCATGTGCTTCAATGTGGGTCATCATCGTACCGGTATATGCTGGGACAAACATGACTGGTCGGTAAATGTCGGTAGCAAAGCAGTATAATACCGGTACAACCGCTAGTCGACATGTCACAAGGTGAAACATGAAGCCATATATGCATTGCTGCAGGCCGTTAAGTTCGGAAGGTCCAGAGAAACACGCTACATATCATGTTTCGAAGGGGGTCTGGCGATGGATTCCCAATCGCTCACCCAAGTCACGCAGAGCATTTCGCGTGATTCGCAAGCGCGAGAGTCGTCATGATGGAGAAGACGCTGTCGACAATCGTGGCGGTGGTGGTGGCGGCCGTGTCCTCCGTGTATGTGAAGCAGTCGCTCGGGTCGCTGGCGCTGGCCGGCGCTCCCCGCGTGGAGAACATCAACAAGCCGCTGGACCGGATCGCTTTCGGGTCCTGCAACGACCAGAGCTTCCCGCAGCCCATGTGGAAGAACATCGCGGCCCACGAGCCGGAGCTGTGGCTCTGGATGGGCGACAATGTGAGGCGTCTGGTCGAAATCTAGAGATAATTGTGAGTGCGTCGGACTCACTCGGTCGCTGGTCGCTGTATACTGTGGCTGTGTACTCAGATCTACGCTGACATGAGAGAACTCGGCGAGCCGCGGCCGTTCCCGTTCACTGGCAAGATGTTCGTGGAAGCGCCTCCAGACGAGTTGACCAGGAGATACGGGTCAGTCTGCTGTGGGACTCTGGATAGGGTTGATTGCTGGGATGTGGAGAGGTGTGTATGCTGATTGATGGAGAGTTTGGATCCGGCATGGCGACAGGAAACTTCTGGCGAATCCGGACTACGCGGCATTTGTGAACCACACGCCCGTGATTGGCATTTGGGACGATCATGATTTCGGCATCAATGACGGTCACAAGCACTACACGTACCGCGAGCAAAGCCAGCAGGTCTTTCTGGACTTTATGGCCGAACCGGACGACTCCCCTCGACGCAAGCAGGAGGCACGGCATTAAATCTGTTGGGGTTTTCGCCATCTGAAACTGGTTGCTGATCATTCAATATCTAACTGCTGCTCTCTGAAATCTGAAATCGTTAGGGGATCTACACGTCGTACACGATCGGATCGGGGGAGCAGACCGTCAAATTCATCTTGCTCGACAACCGGTAGGCCTGCTCTCCGAACGTGTCGGTTACGAGAGCTCCGATCACTCATGTTCCGTGTATGTGTCTCTGCAAATCAGATACAACCGCGATCCCTACGGAACGGAGAATGGTGACTTCCTGGGCGCTGCCCAGTGGGAGTGGCTGGAAAACGAACTGCTGACGACTACCGCGGCCTTCAACGTGATTGTATCGGGCATTCAGATCCTCCCGGCCGACCGCTACCCCGTCGCCGAGTGCTGGGGGCGGTTTCCGAATCAACGGGAACGACTGCTGAAGTTGATTTTGACGGCCAATGCCAAGGGCGTCATTCTTCTCAGGTTTGTGGGCAAAGTGGGCATGTTCGATTCCTTTTTCAGGCTGGAATTGATCGATCTGCTTGCGTTTGATACAGTGGAGACGTGCATTTCTCGGAGATCAACCAAGTTATCTGCTCGAATGGAGCCAATACGATCACGGAGATCACGAGCTCGGGCATGACGCACAGTTGGGTACGTCGTGCTAACCTCCAGATGTGATGCCTCACTGTCTGTTCTCTAGTGTTAATTGTGCTCTTTGTTTTCCTCGCTCAACTGTAGATGGAGTTCCACGCGCCTTCGATGCAATACGTCATGGCTCTCATGTTCACGTACGCAAACCTGGTGCTGCCGTGGGAGTTCCGCCCAACCCAGGACTCCTTCTATGGCCACCTCAACTGGGGCTCCATTGACTTTGACTGGAGCCACGACCCTCATCCCGTCGCAGTGGTGAAAGTTCGTGGCCAAGACGACAACGTGAAGGTCCAGTACACGTTCGAGTCCACGGCAATGCATTCCGAGTCCCCGGAGCAAGACGCCGTCGACTGCAGAGCCCCGCGCCAGATTAAGCCCTGGAAACGGATCATGTTGGAGTGCGTGTTCGTGGCCATGGTGGCGATCTGCCTGCTCTGCGTGCCGCTGAATGCGGTCATTCTGCTGTGGCTCCTGTGGTTTTTCGTCAAGAAGGCCTACGCACTGGCCCGCCCGGGCTCGAAGAAGCTGCCAGCGGAGGACGCCGAGGAGCACTCAACCGACAGCAAGAAATCGAAATAGAGAGTCCAGATCGACAGCAAAAGGCGACCGATCTGCACTTGAGCCCACAATACTCACATACTCAATAGATGGTGCTTTTCTCATGGACTGAAGCCTGAGATCATTCTGCATCCCCCTCTGTACTTACTGAAGCGTGTCATTCGTTGTCTCCAGGCCCCAGCTTCTCCTTTTCGCTACACTTGCAGCAGCTTTCTCTCGATGACAGCGACCGGCACGTGCTCTGGGATTGCCACTTTCTTCTTGTCGTTGGTCCCGATTGGCGCCAGTTCCAGTAGCAGTGATGAGGGCACTCGAAGGAATCGTGGGGATTGAGGAAGCGAGAGCAGGCGGCAAAGAGGATGGATCGCAACTGGCCCTGTCCCCAGCGTCGAGCAATCCGACAGAGCTGCAGAGCGCTATTGAGGCGAACATCGGGACGTACCTCCGATGCAATACGCCGTGGCACTCATGCTCACCCATGCGGACCTCGTGATGCCGTGGCCCCGTGACAAGACGCCTTCTACAGTATTCTTACGCTATATCGATTGCTGAGGCTCCATTGAACTTGCTTGGCGTCACGGTCTTCATCCCACCGCTGGCGGGAGCCGGAGGTGTGCTTCATGCTTCCACGTTGAGCCCGCAATCATCAAAAATAGATGGTACTTTGTCTTTCTCTGCCTTGATCTGGCTGTCATAACGAAATGCCGGATCGAATTGAGCAGTTCCGGAAGCAGCAGCTCTACCGCCGAGTCTATGAGAAGCGGCTACAAGTCATCGCTGTCCGCCAGCAAGAGCTGAGTCGCGACAATGCACTTCGCGAGGAAATCGAACGCAATATGAAACACTTCGTGGCGACGGCCCTGCAGTGTCGCTATCGCGGGTGGAAGGGGCGCGGCATCGGAGCTCACGTCCGTCAACGCCATCACGCAGCCATTGTGATCGAGAGGATCGTCCGCGGGATGCTGGGTCGTCGTCGAGCTGCTCGAGAGAAGAGGAAGCTGCGCCAAGTGCTACACAGCCCCACCGCTTTGAAACTGCTTCTGGAGCGATCGACGGTGGTGCGCACCGTCAAAAACTGGCAAGAACTGCTGGATTCGCACACCAACGAGTACTTTTACTTCCACATCTTCACCCACGACTCGCAGTGGCTGCCGCCCGAGTCCTACCAGGAATTCCTGCAGTGCAAATGGCCGGAATGTGCCTTCGTCGCGAAAACGATCCACGAGATGCACGAGCACTACCGGACGCTCCACGTCTGGTACTGCCCCGTGTGTATGATGAAGGTCTGCACCTCCACGTTCCCATGCTGTCCGCTGTGCAGGAGCACCTGTAGTCACGACCCTGTAACGGGGGAGATTGTGGGGCCTGGAGAGACTCAGCTGCAGATCTTGCAGCAGGCGAAGGAGGCGAAGGAGCTGCTTCGACGGCAGAAAGAGGAGTCCTATCAACACCGCATGCAGTACTGGGCGGAGCTGGCTGGAAGGCAAGAAACGTTCGGAGGACAGTCCGCAACCAAGAAGAAACCGCTTGGCTTTGGTGGAGCGAAGCCAAGAGCAGCATCGTCTGCTTCAGCTCCAGCAGCTACCTCGAAAGACGACGCCGAAGAAGCCGTGTTGGCTCAATTCCGCGACCTTGACCCATCGGTAATGAAGGTGGAGTGGCTCTCGTCCTGGCAACGCAAAGCCAAGCAGGACCAGGTGTTTGCCAAGTCGCTGCTCCGGTTCGGAAGTCTGTCGCCTGGTTGAAGTTGCAGGTCAAGCTTTGGATGCCTTGCAGCGTCGACAGTTGATGTGTGAGCTGTTGGTGCCAATGGCACGGCATGGCACGCGCTCAACATGGCAGTCAGCGCGGGAACACACGGCTCGAGGATTGATTGGACTCGCGGCACACAGCACGAGTCAAGAATGGGCGCTGGCACGCGCCCATGCA
>MBAC02003454.1:0-23022 GCA_001712635.2 Nothophytophthora sp. Chile5 | reverse complement strand
GTCGAACGAGTACTCGTCGGGCAGCGTGACGATCGGCAGGTCCTCCTCCTCCATGGGCATGTTCTTGGCGTGCTGCTAGAGGTGGTTGCGCCGAGCTGATAGCGATTGTGTCGGCGAGTCGATGGTGGTAGTGCCGCTGCGAAGACTGCGATGTTACTGCTGATCCAGGAAGGTCGCAATGTAAACCTCCACGTGGGGGGATCTAAATCACTCGGAGACTCTGGAAGATTGCATTGTTTTAGCCAATAGAATACAATCGATTTTAGCCAATGGAAACCAACGATTTGCTGAACGAACCTTGGTTCGCTTCGAAGTTCGGTTCGGCTTAATTTCGGACGAACCCGGCTCCCACCCTGGTTCTGGTTCCTTTAATTTCGGTTGAACCGGGTTCTGGTTCGGTTCGTCCCAGGTGTGCTATAATCTGTATCGGTATCAATCGATATAATGAATCGGTAAATTCCGGTATACCGATACTGGTGACGATTTGATTGTGCATCGTTGAAGCGGACGCAGCAGATTCACGTCAACACCGGGCGCGTGCTCCACTGCAACCAGTTCCACATTTGGATTGGCTGACCCAAGATCGCACTCCTCTGCATCGATGGCGACGACGTCGCCGGCCGCCACGTTGTTGTTCGCGCATGGCGGAGGGTTCTGCAAGCAGATCTGGGAGCCCATCATACGCCGCATGCGGGCGTCACCGCTGCTGCAGACTCGCGGCGTCCGCACGGATTTCGTGAGCTTCGACTTCCTGTACCACGGCAGCAAGCGCGACGAGTCCGTGGCGCCACAGCTGGATCTTGACGGCCCCGGAGGTCCGCGAGTGCGACATCCGGCGCAGGATTTGGTGTCGTGGACCACAGAAGAAATGCGACAGCAAGTGCGCGCAATACGGGAGAAGCACCGTGGTGATGAGCCCAAGCCCGCACTCATTGGGATCGGTCACTCCATGGGAGCCGGGGCAATGTGGAACACGGAGGTTCAGGATCCAGGCACCTTTGATGCTCTCATCTTGTTTGAACCGGTATATGGAGCGCCGAGCCGCGAGGCGGGCGACAAGGTCTCGGACTTCCTGGTGTCGCTCACCCTCCAGCGGGAATCCTCTTGGTAAGACACACAGTTAGATCAGTCTCAACGCTTTGTGCATTGATATACTGATGTTGATGTTGACTGTATCGATCTCTAGGCCATCGCGGGCGGCAGCGGAGGAGCATTTTGCCAATTTCAAGAACTTCGCCGGCTGGGACCGCGAAGCCTTGGCCGCTTATCTGCAAGGAGCACTTGTTGAGGACGAGACCACGGGGACGACGGTGCTGGCTTGCCACCCGCATATTGAAGCCTCACTGTACTGCCACAAGATATTGTTTTTCAGCGACCAAGAACTTCCCCGAGCGAAGTGCCCAGTTCGTTTCCACAGCGGAGATCGCTCCAACATGTTTTTCAAGCCGTTCTTCGAGGATGCGGTGGCGAAACATCCCGAGATCTATTCGATTGGCGAGCCCATGGCAAAATGCTCGCACTTGATGGTGTTGGAGAAACCGGACATGGCTGCGGCCAAGGTTTTGGACGATCTCGCGATGATGGCTCCGTTTCGTCAGCACCTTCCGAGTCGCATCTGATCTCGCTGGTCTCGAGTGGTGTGCAGCCTCTCTACATCTATAAATGCTGGATATGATAGCTGGTGATTTCGACGCGAGAAAGGCAGGAACCGATGTCTTCTTTTTCTGGGCGACGTGTTTGGCATCGGGGCTCGAACCTGACGTACAAACTCCAGAAACGTCACTTGAGCAAATGCTACCAGTACCTTTGTGCGGTTGCCATTCATTATGCATTTGTTTCCATCCAGAAACCCCGAAAGCCACAGGCGATCTCCGGAATAAAAGGAAGCTTTCGATGATAGGATGACACGCCAGCACGACGTCTTTCGAGCTGCCACTTTCTGGGATGACCGCACCTATCATCCACATTGCAAGACTTGCCCGATCCCAGTGTCTGTAGCTTTTCACTGCCAAATCTTCCAAATGCTCCACCACTGCATAGTTACCGAAGAAACGCAGCAATTAGGACAAAGAGTTATCGTGTAATATAACGAAAATGCTTCTAGACGAATCAGTTCCTCTCGCGCTTGAGCGTGGCCACCGCCATGAGATTAAAAGCAACCTGGAACCTGCGGTCGGTGTGCAGGATGGGGGTAGATCGCTCTCGAAATGGATAAGGCCGCCGAACGTCCCCGCATTGAACGCTTCGGCTTTCCAAAGCGCGGAAGCCCCTGTCGAGTGGTGTAGAACGACTGAGGCCAAACTGGCCACATTGTTCGCCGGGTGCGTTACATTCGGCCTCTTGACGTCAATTTGAGCCGATTCGCTGGCGTCACGCTTGGTGCCGAGTATGGGAGATCCAGTCCACGCTGATGCTGGTGTTCGAGGACCCTGCAGCATCGACTGCCGTCGTGTGTGACGAAAACCTTAGCGAGTACCAGGTGTTTTCGGAGCTAATGGGTGATCGTTCGCTCTTCGATGGAAGCCGATTTGAATGCACACGAAAATAAAATTCCGTCCTGGAATGCAAACCACCATCCCTTCACTTTCAATTGCCGCACCAAGTATCGTCCACGTTTCTCTGAAATTCCAACATTAGATTTCGAGGTTGTTGCTGAACTCCCAGTATCACGATGATAAGTGTGCTCGACAGCACGTGGAGGTCTTCTACATTCGCGAATACAGTCGCGATGACACCTCCTCTGCGGGGACGAGCTCCTCCAGATTCTTCAAAATCACCTCGACACACAATGCAGGACCTTCCAATATCATCGCGTGCGAAAGACCAGGTAGCAGGTCGTGCACACGATATATCTCCGACAAGCGTTCGGACATTACCATAAACTCCGGCAAGTTGTTCACCACGGATCGTTCTCCAGCCTGGAAGTTGATGCGGCAGCGAGGGCGCTGAGCCAGGTCATCCGACAAATACAGAGGCGTGTGGCAGTAGAGCGACGCCTCGATGTTCGGGTGGCACGCAAGCGAGACCGATCCGTCCTGCTCCTCTATGAGGCCGCCGCGCAAATACCCAGCCAGGGAGTCACGATCCCATCTGGCGAAGTTCCGTAGGTTGGAGAAATACTCCTCCGCCGCCACTCGGTTGGGCCTATTTGCCAGCGATTATCACCATCCACCACAACCGCGTCAAACTTTTTTCACCGTGTATCTCCATATTCTGTGAGCTAGACGTACCATTTGGCCTGCCGCTGGAGCGCGAGCAAGACCATAAAGTCCACCGTGAAGTCGTTCTCGGGGGTGACAATTCCGTAGGCAGGTTCGAACAGGATGAGCCCCGAGAACGTGCCCGGATGCATCACCTCCGTCTTCCAGAGCGACATGGCCCCCATGGAGTGGCCGATGCCGATGAGAGGCGTCGTCCCGCTCTGACCGCGAGCGCGCTGCTCCGCCCGAATCCGCTGCACCTGTCGCCACACTTCCTGCGGCGCCCACGTCACGATGTCCTGTGCCGGATGACTCACGCGCGGCTTCTCCGGGTTGCTTCGATCCACCTGCGCAGCCACCGAGTCGTCGCGCTGGCTGCCGTGCCACGAGAAGTCGAAGGTCTCGAAGTCCGTGCGACCGGCGAGCAGCGGCGCGTCCTGCAGGCGACGGACGATGGGGTCCCACACGTCCTTGCAGAACCCGCCGCCGTGCGCGAACAGCAGTGTTATAGCGGCATTTGCTTCCATTCTTCTTCTCTCGACGCACCCTCAAGAGGATTGCCTTGTGTCGCCGTCCGACCGAGCCACAGTGGCGGTCGCTGTGGGATGGACTTCATCTGGTCCAGCGTTTGGTGATGTATCCGTAGCATTCAGCTGGTATCGATATATGTTCGTAACAAGGAGGGAGGTAGCACTTCAACTCGGATTGGACAGAACATTCAACAACAGACAAGCATGATGAACAAAAGCATACGCACTCATTTTCAGTCGCCGCACCTCGGTGGATTCACGCTGTTCGGGGGAGCGGGAGTAGCGGCAAACTCAATTTGGACGCCATCGCCGGTTTTACAAACACCAACGACGTCACACTGTGTGTTTTGGTCTTGGGGAGGAAGCTAGTTGTGCGCTATCGGCGTGAGGCTCCGATGCTGCTGCTGCATACTGTGTAGCCAGTGCTCTGCCTTATCCGAGCATTGATTTCCTCGCGCGAGTTGCTCCCTACGGTTCCAGTGCTGGGTGGCTCGCGAATGTGGTTAAATGTGTGCGCGGTATCAATACTCGCAGTGAGGAAAAATATGTAGCCAAATCGAGGTGGTAATTCAAACAAGCAGCGCAATCCCGCGGCATCCGTCCACAGCCTGCGTGCTGCTGTGCAATATCGCCACCCAATTGATATAATAGTTCTGCGCTCAAGAAGTTCAACAATACGCGTACTACGTTTATAGGAAGAACTTGGCGCAGCTCTATTCAAAGCACATTCGTCGAGTGAATACGCGACTTAAAGTCATGTCCGCTCAAGCAAAACCTCTCTGCATTAGACCTTTCCCTCCCCACGCATACATGCATTTGCGGTTGTCAATATCCTCACAATATGACACTACATCGTATAACCCAGCTGGAATGACCTCAATTTCTTCGTCCCAGAGAACACCATGCCCACGCAGTCTAGATTCGCGAATGCAGCGGCTCCCCTTCCGCGGGGACGAGTGTCTCCAGATCCTTCAGTATTTTCTCGGTGCAAAGCGCTGGCCCCTCCATCACCATCGCATGTGAAAGGGTTGGAATCAGTCGGCGCGTGCTGTAAATCTCCGGATAGCGCGTCGCCATATCCTCGAAGGCCCGATGATTGTAGACCTTGGACCGTCCACCACCTTGGAAGTAGATGCGACAGCGCGGCCGCTGCAGCATCTCATCCGACAGATACAGCGGCGTGTGGCAGTAGAGCGAAGCCTCAATCAGCGGGTGACACGCCAATGAGATGGAGCCGTCACTCTCCTCGATGAGTCCGCCGCGCAAATATCCAGCCAGCGCCTCGCGGTCCCACCTCGCAAAGTTCCGCAGATTGTAGAAATGCTCCTCCGCCGCCGCTCGGTTCGACGTACCAAGGATAAAGCTGCTCGTCAACATAAAAAACAATGCCAAACTTTCCGAGCAAAAGACGTACCATTTGGCTTCTCGTTGGAGTGTCAGCGATACCAGATAGTTCACCGCGAAGTCGTTCTCGGGGACGCGGATCCCATAGCCAGGTTCGAACAGGATGAGCCCCGAGAACGTGCCCGGATGCATCACCTCCGTCTTCCAGAGCGCCATGGCCCCCATGGAGTGGCCGATGCCGATGAGAGGCGTCGTCCCGCTCTGACCGCGAGCGCGCTGCTCCGCCCGAATCCGCTGCACCTGTCGCCACACTTCCTGCGGCGCCCACGTCACGATGTCCTGTGCCGGATGACTCACGCGCGGCTTCTCCGGGTTGCTTCGATCCACCTGCGCAGCCACCGAGTCGTCGCGCTGGCTGCCGTGCCACGAGAAGTCGAAGGTCTCGAAGTCCGTGCGACCGGCGAGCAGCGGTGCGTCCTGCAGGCGACGGACGATGGGGTCCCACGCGTCCTTGCAGAACCCGCCGCCATGCACCAGCAGCAGCGTCACTGCCGGTGGTCGCGCCATTCGTATTCCCTTTCGATCTGCGGGTCTTAAGGACAAATGTTAAATGGCGAAAACTTTGTGTGCACGAAGCCGTATCACCCGTTAATGAAATTTACTGTACAAGTTGAAGTTCTGTTTAACTTCAACTTCCATCAAGGTGACGTAAACCATGTCATTGGTGCTCAAGTGCCAACAACTGCCGTAAACGTGACACGACATGCAATAGCGAATCTCAACGTTTTCTCTCCCTTGTATCAATAGTCCTCCGAACTGGCCACCCTATGCAATCGGAGTATGACGTCGACGAGTGCGCATGTACGACACTCTTCGAAGCACGGTTTGTCATAGCCATGGCAGCGTCAACAACGCTCCTACTTCTCCCTGGTTGGGTCATTCATTCTTCAACGACCCCGACGGACCTCAGGCCTACGTCCACACTCGCACTCGCACTCGCACTCGCGGAGACCAAAGCACGGATCAGCTCATGACGGAGAACACCAAGATGACGCTTTTGTTCGCACATGGCGGCGGATTCTGCAAGGACACGTGGGATCCTATCATCCGACGTCTCAAGGAGTCCCTCATTCTACAGCAAGTGTCCACTGAGTTCGTGACCTTCGACTTCCCGTATCACGGCAGCAACCACGACCCCGAGGTGGCGGCGGCCATGGAGGTGGATCTCAGCAACCCCAAGGCACCTCGTGTGCGATATGACAAGCACGATCTGGTTGGCTGGTTGGTTGGGGCCGTGCAAGAGCAGGTTGCGGCCTGGAAAGAGAAGGCCAAGGCTGATAGAAGTGCGGAGCACAAGCTGATCGGCGTGGGCCACTCCATGGGCTCGGCCGGGCTCTGGGCGACCGAGGTGGCTCACCCGGGCACTTTCGACGGCCTGATTTTATTCGAACCGGTGCTCGTCCAGAACTCACCGGAGACGGACTACATGGTCGACTTCATGGTGGTCTCCACACTCCGCCGCGACTCCTCATGGTTGGTTTGAGCTGCAGAATGAGCGGCAAATTATTATACGCTGCGCTAACGGACTATACGCCATTGTATGTTGATGCATTAGGCCGTCACGAGCTGCAGCCGAAGAGCACTTCCAGAACTGGCGGAACTTTGCCAAATGGGACCGCGAGACGCTCGCAGCGTACCTTCGCGGCGCGCTGGTCGACTCCAGCGACGGAACCGTCTCCCTCGCTTGCCACCCGAATATCGAGGCGTCGCTGTACTGCCACAAGCCGTTGTGGCTCACGGAACACGAGCTACAGCAGCCCAAGTGTCCCATCACCTTCCACTGGGGGAGCCGCTCGAAGATGTGGTTCCGCGAGCGGTTCGAGGCCCTCCAAGCCGATCTACCCCATATCTACACGATGCGAGAGCCCATGGAGGGCAACTCGCACGTGCTGGTGCTGGAGAACCCAGCCTTATCGGCGGAGAAGATCGTGCAAGACCTTGAGGAGCTGGAACCATTCGCTGCCGCGATCACAGAGCCATAGCAACGCACGTTGGGCTCGTGGCTTTTACGGAGGCCTGTCCTTGTACATCGCAACGAGATGACATCATTCACGGCTCAAAGACGACATATACGTGGCACATCGCGCGGGGTACTTAGATACAAGACTGTCAACGTTTGGGGCATGGGCGGATTGCAAGCGAGGGAACTCCAAAAGGCACAACGGAAGGTTATGGTTACAAAACTCAAAATGCTTTTCACAAGGCAGACAACCATGGATGGACTCCCGCATGATGGCGGCCTGCGGCCGCAAAAAATATCGGGTTGAAGCGCTCGTGTTCGCTCGCTCGCCTGCCCCGACCGGATCTTTAGTCCGACGAGCCAAGGCGCGGGCTTGCTGCGCTGCACTGCGCCTTCGGCTTGCTTGTGTTGATTTGTGAAGTTGGAGAGGCTGTGCACATACTGTGCGCTTCCTGCACCATTTGAGACTCAGTTGCACCTTTTGGAGCTCGAAACCTGCGGTATGTGCTGGGCTCGCGTCCGCCGAAGATGACTCACTAGATTGGTGGCGCCGACATGCTACGATATTTCCCACATTGGCTCAGCATGCGTGCAAATGGCTTGCGTGCGTGGCCACCTCTGTCCCGTCCGAGCGTGCCATTTTGACCGCCGGCAATACTGCAACCGTTCAGCGCAGTTCTCTGGAGACCGACCTTATGCGTGACGTCGTTGTCATCCACGAAAACTTTGTCAGTAGCTAGTTGTCTAAGATGCAGCACCCACCAAATGCCTGCATTAGCAAACTGGCTTGCCGCGCGTTGCGTTTGGGCCGGACGTGTTCTGGGCTTTATGGTTGGTTCTGCGAGGCGTCGTGAGCCAATACGTGCTGCTCAGCCTCGTAGTCCTCGAAAACTATGAGCGGGTGTTGTTGTTATAGGCGTTTAGTGAGACATTGCTCGCGTTAACGGTGCTGCGCTGCTGTGCCCGACTTTCAAAATACAAAATTCCAATTGGGCGGTTTGAAAATTATCTCAAACGTTCGTTTTCACGCCAACTTTGATGACGTTGTAAACTTCAACTTCAGGTCTTCAATTGGGGGGGGGGGGGTTGAGAGTTGAATTTGACCACAATGGTGTCACTTCGGAATCTGCACGCTGCGACGGGATGGAGGCGCCCACGTTGTTGTTTGTGCACGGCGCCAGCTTCTGCAAGGAGATCTGGGGACCAGTTGAGCGCCGGCTGAAACAGTCGCCGCTCCTGCAGCGCATGCCCGAAGTTCAGTTCACAAGCATGGATCTGCCATATCATGGCACCAATCGAGACGACAGTGTGGTCGCTGTGGTCGATCAGGCTGCGGCTGACGTGGAACACCCTGTGGGCAATTGGGTCGCCTGGAGCTCCGATGCAGTGCTCCATCAGGTTCAGTTGCTGAGAACGAAAGATGGCTCTTGCGATCCGTCCAAGCCAACCAAGCGCCGCCCTATTATCGGGATCGGCCACTCCATGGGAGCTTCAGCACTTTGGAACGTCGAGGCGCAGAACCCCGGGACGTTTGATGCACTTGTCCTCTTCGAACCGATTTCTGAGGACCCTCGCAAGCGAAATCCCGTGGCCCATCGCTATATGTTTTCGACTACCATGAAGCGAGAAAATCGATGGTACGCTGTCCGCTTTGTCTGATGTGTAATTGCTGCGCTGGGGCTCTAACAACGCGTATTTCCTACAATAATCAGGAGGTCACGAGACGCGGCTGTGAACTACTTCGAGTCCTTAAAGAGCTTCGCGTCTTGGGATCGCGAATGTCTCGCGAGTTGGCTAAAAGGTGCGATCATTCCGGAGCAGAATGACTCCGAAGCTGTGGTGTTGGCGTGCCATCCGACGATCGAAGCCTCGATCTACTGCAGAGACCGACTCTGGCTATCGGAGCAGGAACTGGCGCGGATTGAATGCCTGACAACGTTCCACAGCAGCACTCGCACTCGGGTGTTTGACCACAAGTACTTTGACGAGCTGGGGCATCGGTGGCCACGGATTTACAAGACGTTTCCGCCCATGGAAAACACGTCGCACCTATTGGTGGTGGAAGACCCTGCAGCCTGTGCGGACGCCATCCTCGCAGACATCCAGGGGCTCCCGTGCTTTGAGCCGACAACTGCGCGCTTGTAGTCGTCGTAGGGAGCGCATACCGGTACGCAATGCTGATGGCGAACTTGAAGTGTATCAACTTCAAGTTTCGTTGACATGTGAAACGTAAACGATTATTTTTCGCAGTGTGTTAAATCTTTGTAACATTCCGGCAAAAAGTATCCACATTTATATAAAAGGTTGGAGGTTTTACGAGGTCGGAATGCTATCAGTTTGAGACGATGGCGACGACCAAGGCTCCTGTGCTGCTGTTCGCGCATGGCGCTGGCTTCTGTAAGGAGATCTGGGAGCCGATCATCCGCCGCATGCAGCAGTCGCCGCTACTGCAGCGCACCCTCGACGTGGAGTTCGTGAGTCTGGACCTCCCATACCACGGCACCAAGCGCGACGATAGCGAACCGGCTCAGGTTGACGCTAAGGGGCCACATGTGACGCATCCGGCGAACAACGCGATCAACTTGGCCTCCGTTGCTCTACAGCAGGAAGCGAAGAGGTTCGGAGTCGGTGGGCGACCGGTGATTGGGATTGGCCACTCGATGGGGGCCGCGGCGCTTTGGAAGGCCGAAGTGTGCAATACGGGGACGTTCGACGGCTTGATACTCTTCGAGCCAATTTACGGCCCCCCACACCAATCGATAGTTCCACGTGGACTCAATTTCATGGCGGCGGTCACGCTCGAGCGCGAGTGGAAATGGTTCGTTTTGCTTCATTACAGCCTGTTTCAACGAGACTCCTTTTGCTAATCGCTGCGTTTTCTTCCAACGATGTCAATGATTGTGCAGGCCTTCGTGGACTGCAGCGGTCAAGCACTTCGAAACTTGGAAAACTTGCCGGCATTGGCATCGGGAAAGCCTTGCAAGCTGGATGAAAGGGGCGGTCGTCCCAGAAAGTGGCGACTCAGAAGCCGTCGTGCTGGCGTGCCACCCGACCATCGAAGCCTCCATTTATTCCGGGGATCGGCTGTGGCTTTCGGAGCAGGAGCAGGTGCACAATTCGTGCGTGACTACGTTCCACAGCGGCAGCCGCTCGAAGTTGTTTGATCAGGAGACATTTCTGGGGATCATGCGTCGATGCCCGGAGATCTACAAGATTCGAGCCCCGATGCCAGGCAAGTCGCACGTGATGGTGTTGGAAGACCCGGCGGGGTGCGCCGAAGCCATCCTTACAGACCTGGAAGAACTAAACTGCTTGAAGCCTAGAGCTTCGCGTCTGTAAGGTCCACCGTGGCCACTGAGTCCTTGGCGCGTCCAATGACCGAATGGTAGATTCTAATCTGAAAAGTGCACCCGTTGACTCCGAAAACACCCCCTACTGGCTAGAGTTTTCTCACACCAAAGCCCTCTCCACGTGTCATGACAACGAACGACGGAACGACTCTCCTCTTGCTTCGCCTCAAGTCACATTCTCTCTACTTTAGCATTAACACTGGCGGCCAAAGAATGCAGCACGTGCGTTTGGAAAGTGACGAGTGCACGGGGAAGGAGGCTTTTAGAGGTGCGCACTGCCTGGCTGGAAGGGAGTGAGTTTCTCCAGGTCGGCGAGGATGGCGGCAGTCGATGCCGCAGGGTCCTCGAACACCAGCAGGTGTGAAGTGTTGGGGAGCGGCGGGTGGGTGGTGTACACGCCCGGATACTGGCCCGCAAGGCGCTCAAACACGTCGCGGTCAAAGAGACGAGTGCGACTCCCGCTGTGGAACGTTACGGGGCATTGGGGCGCGGCCAACTCGCTGTCCGTCAGACACAGTCGAGGGCCGGAGTAGACGGCCGCTTCAACTTGCGGGTGACAAGCCAGGACAGCTGCCTGCTGAGTCTCGTCGTACACCACGCCGCCCTTGATCCAGCTCGCGAGACTTTCACGATCCCAGGACGCAAAGTTCTTCCAGTTTTCAAAGTGAGAGACGGCAGCCTCCACGGTTGGCCTATGCACACGAAGATAAACATTAAACACCATCCGAACATGCCACAGCATGGAGCTGATCTACACGTAGAAAAATGGCGTCTTATATGGACTGGAGAGTCTGCACCAGCCCAGCCCACATACCATTTGTTGTCCCTCGCCAGCGTAATAGACACCAGGAAATCGACGCTCTTATTGTAAGCCGCGTCAGTCTCCCCGAAGATCGGCTCGAGCAGGATTAGGCCGTCGAACGTGCCTGGGTGTCGCGCCTCGGTGGCCCACAGCGCTGCCGCGCCCATGGAATGGCCGATCCCGATCAACGGACGGCGTGGGCCGCCCTCGGCTGCCGCATTGAGGCGCTGCACTTGTTGATACGCCGCCTCCGCAGCAATATCCGGCCAGTTGTTCAGCGGGTGCTTCACGCGAGGCGAACTGGGCTTGTCGTCCTTGTAATACACCTCTCCCAACACAGACTCGTCGCGATTGGAGGCTTGGAAAGGCTGGTCGTACGTCACATACTCCTTCACCGCCTGTTGCAGCATCGGCGACTGCTTGAGGCGGCGGATGACGGGGTCCCATGTCTCCTTGCAGAAGCCATTGGCGTGGGCGAACAGCAGCGTCGCTCCCGACCTCGTCATGAGCTCCTCCGACGCGTCTTGTTTCGGACTGGAGGCCATTTTGTTTGCGTATCAGCTCGTGCCAGCAGAGACAATAATGCTGACGTGAGCCAACTTCGTATAATACTTTTGAGTCAAAGTACTACGCCATTTCACAATTCTTTAAAATACTATTCTCCTGAAATAATGGCGGGAAAGCGCGGGATGAAGTGGTGAACCCCCCTTCAGTTTTGCCACCATCTGCAGCTGTTGCTGTCCCATCACGGTCATCGCGATGCTCACAGGAACATTGCGCCACTTTGCCGGGCAACTTGACCGCGCTCGCCAAATGTCGATTGGTGCGATATGCACCCACTTGTCCCCAAATTCCATCGACTCCATTTCGAGTCCAAGCAGCCGATGCCAGCTGAATTGTATTCACATGTCCATCTTATCACCTCTCAACACACACAGCGCTTCCAGACCTTATTCATGTCGGGGAAGTCATGTGTTTGGGACGAATAAGGTCTGGCAACTTGTCTCCTGCCAACCTGTAGGCAGTGGCCCTGTGCCACTTCTCTCCGCTAGAAGTGACGGCCTCCGTCACGGAGATCCCTGTTGAGTGTGCAGGACGAGACGAGGTAC
The DNA here is from genome assembly GCA_001712635.2 of Nothophytophthora sp. Chile5. Lineage (NCBI taxonomy): Eukaryota > Oomycota > Peronosporomycetes > Peronosporales > Peronosporaceae > Nothophytophthora > Nothophytophthora sp. Chile5. The sequence continues at coordinate 10,667 of MBAC02003454.1, read as the reverse complement.
CTTGACCTCCGCGCGAGCGCGATCAGGATCGGTCGTTTGATCGTTGGCCCTCGCGCAACTCGATCAAAGGAAGACGCGGCGCTCCTTCCTTCTCTCAACGCAACCCATTCAGTCGGGAAAAAGAGATCTCATGGCGAGACTGGGGGCGACGCTGCTGTTCTCGCACGGCTTGGGTTTCTGCAAGGAGACGTGGGAGCCGGTCATCCGTCGCCTGAAGCGATCGCCGCTGCTGCAGCGGGAGGTGGCGGCGTATGTGACGTACGACCAACCGTTTCACGGGACCAATCGGGACGAGTCTGTGCCCGCGGAGGTGTACTACAAGGATGGAAACCCCAACGCGCCGCGAGTGAGGCACGCCATGAACGACTGGGTTGGAGTGACCTCGGAAGCCGCGTATCAGCAGGTCCAGCGTCTCAATGCAGCGGCCAAGGGCGGTCCACGTGGCCCACTGATCGGGATCGGCCATTCGTTAGGCGCTGCAGCGCTCTGGGCCACGGAGGCTCGGCACCCGGGCACCTTCGACGGCCTGATACTGTTCGAGCCAGTGGTCGGGGAGAGTGACGAGGTGTACGAGAAGAACGTCGACTTCATGGTGGCCACTACGTTGGCACGGGAAACCAAGTGGTGCGTGTCGAGGTCTCCATACACTTGAGGTTGCCTTGGCTACCAATGCACTTACCTTTCCTGTACCTGCTCATATCTGTGCAGGCCATCCACGGAAGATGCGGTGTCGCACTTCGAGAACTGGAAGAACTTTGCTGCCTGGGACCGCGAGATGCTGGCCTGTTGGCTCAAAGGGGGCGTGGTGTACGACGAGATTCAGCAGGCGGCGGTGCTGGCGTGCCACCCGCTCATCGATGCGGCCCCCTACGCTGGCCCAAGACTCTGCCTATCGGACAGCGAGTTGGCAGCTCCCCGATGCCCCATCACGTTCCACTGCGGGAGTCGCCCCCGACTCGTGGACCCCGAAGTCTTCGAGCAGCTTGCGGACCGTTTCCCGAGCGTGTACGACACGCGCGCGCCGGTGCCCAACACGTCGCACTTGATGGTATTCGAGGACCCAGCCGCGTCCACTGCTGCCATCCTCGCCGACCTGGAAGAGCTCATCGAGCCGTTCCAGCCCATCCAAGCGCGCCTGTAATTTTCCTACTGTTTTTGTATCCAACTACCCTTTTGAATAAGCGATTGACAAGCATAGTCGTTATGTCACTCTTTCAGAAAGAGTGGCATACCGTTCGTCGCATTGGTTGAAAAGCAGCTGTCTCCACCTTTTCAGCGAATCAGAAGCAAGGATCTTCCGCGATAATGAGAGGCAGCAAGTTCATGCGTCACAAGCGGCTTCAGCAATCAAAGGAGCAATGGCACAGCTGGCGACGGGAGCTGCGCGCAAGCCGCTGCTGCAGCTGCTGCGTAGCAAGAGCGGCCAGCTATGGGAAGTGTGCATCGGCCTGGAGGTGCACGCGCAGGTGCTGTCTCGCTCGAAGCTCATGAGCGGCGCGGCGGCCAGCACGCTGTCGTCGGCGCGGCCCAACCGCCAGGTGAGTTTCTTCGACGCGGCGCTGCCCGGCACGCTGCCGGTGATCAACCGCGAGTGCGTGCGTCAGGCCATTCGCACCAGCCTGGCGGTGGACGCCACGGTGCACCCGCGCTCGCTGTTCGAGCGCAAGCACTACTTCTACTGCGACCTGCCGCTGGGGTACCAGCTGACCCAGCAGCGGGCGCCGGTGGCCACGGGCGGCGCTCTGCACTTCGACCTGCCAACGTCCGCCGTGGTCAGTGAACATGGCGCAGTAGGGGATGAAGGCCATGACGTGGCGTTCGATGCGTCCAAGTACAAATCCCGCAAGGAGAAGAACGAGGCGCTGCGCAAGTGGAAGGCCAAGCACACGGCGAAGCCGCAGGAGGAGGTGGGTGCTGCTTTGCATTCACTTAAATGGTGGTTTTGACTGCAAAACTGACGTGCTTCTCGTGCTGCTTGTAATGGCAGGATGTGATCCCGCGGAGTGTGCGGATCACACGTATCCAGATTGAGCAGGATTCAGGTATGACACGATGCTTAGATGCCAATCTACGACGTTCTTGTGCTGACGTGATTGCTCGTCCCCTTTCAGGCAAGAGCATTCACGACTTGGAGGAGGACAGCACGGTCGTGGATTTGAATCGCGCGGGTACGGCGCTGTTGGAGATCGTCATGGAGCCAGACCTGCGCAGTCCGGTGGAGGCCGGCCAGGTCATGCGTCAGCTGCAGCATCTATTGCGCCACTTGGAGGTGTGCGATGGCAACATGGAGGAAGGCTCCATGCGCTGCGACCTCAATGTGAGCGTGCGGCCGACGCATCTCGGAGCGGACGCTGACGTCGAGACGCTCCACCGCGCGCTGACGACGGCCACGGCCTCACCCTTCGGCGAGCGAGTGGAGGTGAAGAACATGAACAGCATCCGCAACATGATGAAGGCTGCTGAGTTCGAGGCCAAGCGGCAAATCGCTCTGATCGAGGAGGAAGGAGGAGAAGTGCATCGCGAGACGCGCTCCTTCGACGCCGCCACGGGGGAAACAGTGAGTCAGCAATGGGCGCGAGCTGCTGCTTACCTTGCAATGTGTTTGTTGACTTATGGTGGCTTCTGTGCTGGTTGTAGAAACGTATGCGCTCAAAGGAGGGCGCGAAGGACTACCGTTTCTTCCCGGAGCCCGATCTGCCGCCGCTCGTGGTAGCGGAGGAGCTCATCCAGCAGCTCGGCGCGAGTCTCCCGGAGCTCCCGACTGCGCTGAAGGAGCGACTGTGTGCGACGTACAGTCTAACTCCATACGAGAGCTCAGTGCTGGTGAACGAGCCTGGGGCCGCGCAATACTTCGAGACCATCGCCTCTCAGGCTTCACGTCCGGCCAAGATGGTGGTGAATTGGGTGCTGAACGACCTTTTCGGCCACTTGAAGGCCATGAACGGCGACATTGCCAGCTGCCCTGTGGATGCCGGAGAGCTTGGCGCACTTATTGACCTCATCGTGGATGGCACCATCTCCGGGAAGATCGCCAAGGACGTGCTGGAGCTCATGTTCTATGAGAACGCGGACAAGAAAGCGCCGCTGGTGCTCGTGGAGGAGAAGGGCTGGAAGCAGATCCAGGACCCCGAGGAGATCCGAGCGCTCTGTCGAGCCGTGCTGGACGATCCGGTACGTCTTTCAACGCCAACATACCGACCAGAGCCTCTGCCCTGTAGTCGTTGTGCTCTTTTTGGGTCTGTTCGCTAACTGACCTCTGTTGGTTTGTGCTCCCATGCTTTGCAGAAAGCGAAGAAGAATCTCGAGGCGTATTGGAAGGGCAAGACGCAGCTCTTCGGCTTCTTCATCGGCCAAGTGATGAAGCACTGCGGCGGTCGTGTTCATCCGGAACTTGCCAACGCCATCATGCAGGAAATCCTGGACGCGGAGAAGCAGCAGTAGAAGGAGCAGGTCGTAGCGATAGAGCGAGGGCAAACACGACGTGCACACGAAACGATCCAATCAAATTCCCTCTAAACAAGCGGCGCGAACCTGCCATCTGCCCTTCTGCTCTCGTAGATGAACAAGCAGCTTGCCATGGGGGCTAGTCGACTTCACAAGCAGCACATAGTCCCCGTTTGCAGCTCATTGCAACACGCCGTGCATCTGCAGCAACTTCTTGTACACCAGGGCAAAGAGCGCCACCACGATGGCGACAGTCAGGTAGTGCAGGAAGACGTCCACGCTGCCCGATTCGCGCTCTTGGTGAACAGTTTGAGGAATATCCACGTTCTGGCGAGGAGCAGGCGCCGCTGCTGGGGCTACGGGCGCTGCTGCTGGCGCTGGAGTGGAAGCAGCAGGTGGCACTGAGGCGGGAGTACTCGTTGAAGCATCTCGGTCTGCAGATGAGGCGCTGCTGGGTGCTTCCTCTGTGGTTTCGCGCTTCTCGTCGGCGGTAGCAGGGTTCTTCTGCCCATTTCCGGTGCTCTGGGAGCCTGCAGCTTCTCCGGTTTCTCTCACAGTGTCGCCTTCCGCTTCATCATTCCCACTGCTGGAGGCGACGGCGCTGGCCTCTTGCTTCTTGTCGTTACCGGTTGAGCCACTTTCTAAGCTGTGCATGTGGAGCTGGGCAATTTGCGCCGCGTACTTAGACGGCTTGGCATCCTTCGCCTTCTTCCCTTCCTCTCCTTCGTCCTCTTCCCCTTCGTCCTCTTCGTCGTGCTCGAGTTCAGGCAGCAGGTCTGCGATCCGCCCGCAAGTCTCGCATTTATAATCGACAGACTGGCAGCCACAAACCCACAGCATTAGACAGCAGCAACATGCATCGCAGCACTAGAACTGACGTGTTTCGCAGTCTCACCAACTTCGCGAGCCGTTTCCGTTCGGCAGCTGGGAAGTCCAAGGCGCCGATGGCGCCCTCCCCTTTCGTGGGCATGAAGCTGATGAGCGCCTCCAGGATCAGACGGACGCCCCATGCTGGCTGCCATTCCTCCGGATGGTGGGCGGAAATACTCAGACAGATCTTCTTCTTCACCTCAAAGCGGCCGTTAGGCTGCGTCATGCCAGAGAGAAGGCAGAGTCAGCAGCATAACCCACACACCACATAAGCGTCAATGACTAATACGTATTCTGTGGCCCATACCGTGAGCAGCATGATATTGGGCGGCTTGAACGGATAGTCTGACGGCAGTAGAATGCGTCCATGGTACATTCCGCCTTCGAACTCCGTGTCGCGCGGCCCCCGAAGCGTGAAATGCCAGTCGAACATGTTCGTCTACGTTCCCACAACGAAGCAGCAAACGCGGTGATGTTACACGTGTACAAATTGGGAGGGCATACTACTGATAGCTCTTATTGAGAAGCAGTGCACGAACCTCCAGAGGCGCGGCCGCGTACTGGTCGCTCGGGTCTTTCATCATCTCGCGCACATCCTTCCTCATCGCAAAGCAAGTGTTCACCCTTTAATGCGCCGTGTTCGCCATGAAAATGCGCCTGAATAAAGCGCTTAGAGGCAAGGAAGACGTACGCCCTGGATGCGCTTGATGGCCGTGTTGCGTACACTCGCCGCCATGTTGCCTAGGAGTGCGCAGACACCGTCAAAGAGCGGCTTCTCTAGGGCTTCCTGCTTGGAGCTCCTCGCTTTGTTATCTCGACTCTTGAGCCGCCGCGTCAGTGTGAGCGTCAGCTTGGGATCAGATTCTCAGATCCAAAGGGTAACCTTTGTGTACCCCAAAGGGTACGAATTTATCACCTCTAATAACTAATTTCAGATGCTGATAATATTTGGCGGCATCCATGGCAAGTTGAAGTGGACGAGGAGCTACGAGATTGGTTGCTGGCGTTGCCATGCGAGCGCGTCACTTCCACGAAGAACTTCATGCCGATCGGTCGACTTTGTTCTCACTATTGAGCCTTCTCCTTTGCGCTTGGGCGTCGATGCTCGTCAACGCATACTAACAACTCTTGCAGACGGAGGGATCGTTGAGTAGTGACGTCTCTTCATCGTCCGAGAGCGACAAACGACAACTGCACACATCGCCAAGGGGCGGAGCTCTTCTGGTTGTGGAATTACCAGCCCGCTCTTTCAGCTGCAGCCATGAACCATGGATTCGAGATTGGGCCATCCCTTGTTGGGAACATGCAAGATACAGCCTCCTGTTGGAACCTCTCGGGCTCCAGCATGTGGCCCCTTCAGTAAATTTGAGGCCAATCGAAATCGTGTTCGGTTCGCGATCTTTTCATGGGCAGCAAACGAAAACCCGAGACGGTTCTGAAACCATGGGTACCGACCCAAACCCAACCCATCAACCACTTACAACCTGAAAGATTATTTAGACAGGTTTGGGTTCTGCAACTGCATGAATTTCACTATACCCGCTCAACCCGGCCCACGAAGATCCGCGACCTTTCCCGCTCCAAGATCCACAACTCCAATGACACATCAGCACCGCCGCTTCCAAGCTCCCTCCGAGCCAAGGACCCCGCTCCCTCAGCGTGCGGACGTAACAGCCGCCGCGCCTCCAAAGATAGAAAGAAGCGCGGGCGATTGGCTGGCTGGCCAGCTGGGCGCTCCAACGCCTCTTCGAAAGAGACTGCGCGTCCCAACAGCCACGACAGCGAAAGTAAAAAAGCTGCTCCGTTACGCAACCGCCTGGCGATCCGTTGCGCGAGCTCCCCGTCCGGTGAGTCGCAGTGCTTGCTCTTTGATTGCCGCTACGGCGGTGGTTTCACCGCGCAGTCTACTGCAGAAAGGGAGGGAGCGGCCTGCTCTTGGAGATTTTGCGCTCGACTTTCCATGGTTCTCAACGGCACCAGCCAACACAAAGCCGCACACTGGGAAGGAGAGGAAGAGAGCCGCCTCCCTCCCCAACGGTCGTAAACTACGCGACCATGCCGCTCCGCTCGGAAAAGAAAGAAAGAATGCGGCAAAGCAAAACGGATAAAAATAACTCCTGACTGACTTGCGCTCGCTCGTCTGGCATCTTTTGGCCCGGTCTGGTATTTGTGGGCCACAGTCAGAGCCTCGCACTATAAAAATAGCTCGCAGCTACTAACCAGAGCTGCTCTTCGTCTTCACTGCTCGCCGTCGGCATCCGCTTCCCGCGCCGCCCGCGCTTCGCTTCGCTTCCTCCGTGGAGCCACCGCAGTCCCTGCCAGCCAGCACTCGCCACCAGAAGCAGGCGTCCAAGTATTTATACCGCCACTTGAGCTTTTTCCGGCGCCGAACGTGACGAGCCGCTATTTATATCAAGCCTATATCGGTGCCTTCCGATCGCCAAGGTGAGTCCCACGTGACGTTCATGCCTGTCTTGCGTGGCACTGCTGGGTCTTTCATGCGAACGCTAAGTCACTACGTTCGTCATGACAGCCTGCCCGAGTGAACTGCTGCAAACATGGGGCGTAAGAAGATCCAGATCAAGCGCATCGAGGACGACCGCAACCGCCAGGTGACCTTCGCCAAGCGCAAGAACGGCATCTTCAAGAAGGCCATGGAGCTGTCCAAGCTCTGCGACTGCGAGATCGCGCTCATCGTGTTCGACTCGAACGACAAGCTCTACCAGTACTCGAGCACCAGCGTGGATCAGATCCTGCTCAAGTACACCGAGTACGGCGAGCCCTACGAAACCAAGGACAACACCGACGTGAGTACATTAGACCCTCCGTGATACAGGAAGTCGCTCCACGTACTGACCTGACTGCTTGGCTCGGCTTGTTGTCCTCCACCAGTACGAGATCATGTTCGGTGAGAAGAAGAAGCAACTGCAGCAGGCGGCCAAGGAAGCGGCGGCGGCTGAAGCGCCAGCCAACTTCAATCTCGCCCACGCGTCGGCTCAGAATGGCGGAGCAATGCAGTCGTACCCGGGTATGGCTGGCAGTTCGGGGGATCGGCTGCTACACAGCGGTATCTCCGGCGGGGCCTCGCTAGGGCTCACGAACGAGCCGGATCAGTACGTCCTCAACTCGCGTGCCCGGCCGCCCACACAGAAGAAGCGCGTGCATCGCGGGTTCCAGCAGCTGCTGAAGAAGGAGCAGCTCTCCTACACGCCTCCGTCGCTTCCGCTGTATCAGCACGGGGTACGTAGCAGCGAATCTCATGCCTTCCTTTAAGGTGTCTTGATGGGCTGGCAGTATTTAATTTGATGAACTCATGATCGTGCTGGTCACAGATGGGGATGCTTGGCGGCATGCCGAGTCACCACATGTTGGCTGCTCTTCCCAGTCCGCCCAATCTCTCTGGAATTCTCCCGTCGCCAACAAGTACGTATTTTGGAGAGACCCCTTCGCGTGTCGATGAACTTGCCTTGACTTTGACTGACTTTGTTGTCGGTTATGACTTCAGCGGGAATGCTTCTTCACGACTTCAGCCCACAGCACGGCCAAGGTCTCTTCAGTCATCATCTGATGTCGAACGGCCTCAATGGAAGTGGCTCCGGCGACCACAACGATAATAAGAACGGCGTTCTCGGCCTCAACCTAGGGCCGTCGGACTTCAATCATGGCTCCGGTAACAGCAGCGTGCACCCGCAACAGCTGCAGCAGATGAAGCAGTCATACTACGTGCCGAAGTTGAACGACTCTCCAGTCAAGTCTTCAGGCAATCGTCCTAGCTCTCCTGTCGGAGATAGCGAGCTGTCAGTCGATCGTGCTGCTCCTCAATCGGGTTCAACGCTGAGCCACAATGCAAAGAGCACACCTTCGGAAGATCCAGAGCAGCAGCGATCGCGACACAAAGACGCATCGGACCAAGCTGCTTCGCCAGCACCAATGGGTAGCCGAGAAAACTTGGAAGGATCGATTCCCACTGCTTCGACTTCTTCACCCTCACGTGAGCCGGAAAAGGGACAACAGGGCCATCCGACAACACCACCGAGTCACTCTCGCGCGTCCGAATCCGGCGGGTTTGGAGGCGACTCGTCCTCACGACAGTCCACGCCGAATTGCGATTCCATGGCACCGAACACAACGTCCGAGTCGCGATCCCCGAGTGAGACCGACGGTGAGAAGCGCCCACACGCGGATATGCTGGGCGCGGCGTCCTCCACAAGTCCCCACAAGCGCCAGCGCGTGGTCGTTTGAAGCGTTTTGGAGATGACGCGGCGTATGCTCTGAGTTCCTAGACAGCAGCTCACTTTTATCCATCCTCTTCCTCTCGACTTGCTGCATTCCTGCATCTCTCTTTCATGTGCGTGATCTTCTTGAGTCGCCACAGCGAATACTGCTACATAGTAGTAGATGGACTTCGTGGTGATGAACCACTAGCAACACGGACTAACACGATGCACACAGTAGCGATAGACCATCGTCACCAGCTGAAAGCAGGAGGCTCGATGAAATGAAATGATGTACCACAAAAACCAGGCAAGCAATTCTCCCCAACCAGATTCCATCAAGGCACCAATAGATATTTTCAACGACACTACATGCAGATGCGGCAACGGAACCTCAAAGTCAAGCTCAATGCAACAAAGAGAAGACGCAGATGCCGGCGACGACAGAGATGACTGACACACACAAAAACTGCGGCTTAGAGACGACCGACCGCGTCGGAGATGTCCTCCGCGACCTCCTGCAGCGAGACCCATTGGTCTTTCGAGAGCGCGATGCCCTTCTTGCCAGGTTTGGCGACGCCGTCTTGCTCATAGAACTCGCGGAGGTCGATGAGAACCGAGGCGCGGAAGAACCGAACGGTCACGCGGCGCTTGGCTGACAACTGTCATGGTGGTTAAAGGCACCAAACCCATGAGGTTGGTTGCAGCAAGGCCAGACAGGATCGGACAATGCCAATACAGCTATGCAGTGATAAACTGCGGCACTCACCGGGAACGCAATGGCGCGACTGTCACCGCCAGGCTTGGGGATGCGGCCTGGTACATCGACCAGCGAATCCTTCCGGATGCGGTTCTCCTCCACAAGCTGGATGGCCTCCGAGACCGCATCCGAGAGCTCCACCAGCTTGTGCCATTGCTCCAGCGACAGCGACAGCCCTGCAAAGGGTACGAAAGCATCGGCAATCCCGTCAGCCATCCTTAGCGATCGGCGTCTGTTAACTCCAGCTACCTTTCTTGCTGGGTTTGGCGATCCCGTCGTCGTCGTAGAACTCGCGAATATCCACCAGCACCAGATTCTTCCATTTCCGCACGAGAACGCGTCTCTTCGCCGACAGCTCAAACGTCGTCTCCTGTTCCTGCGGCTTCCGCATCGTCTTCTTCGCTTGCTCTTTCGCTTTGGGCGGTCGTGGTCGCGGGCGCTGATACCGCGCAAGCGGCACGTCGTCGTCGTCATTCTCCGCCTCCGCTTGCTCCCAACGCTCCGGCTCCCACTTCACCATGTTGGCGTCGCCCGCCTTGAGGCGTTTGCAGTCGCGCGCTGACGCCGCCGCGTCTTCGTCCCCACGCCCCGCACGGCGCTTGACCGTCGGCTCCCCCAGCAAAGCCGCGCGCATCTTATTCAGCGCGGGGCGTAATCGCTCGGCGGTGGCGTCGGCCCCGGCTGATTCCCTCGCGCTTCCGCCTCCGCTTCGCTCTCCGTCGCGCGCCAAGTTGACTGGCGTCTCCGGCGTCCGAGGCACGCGCCTTTCCCCCCAAAGCAGCAACCTCCCGTCACTTGCGCAAATCAGAACAAGGTGCGGTTGTTAATCTCCCTTCTGTCGATTTACCGGTGTTCTGACGACTTAGTGCCGCAGGTAAACAACCCGTGTTGGCTCGAGAACAGCTTGCCCGCCGGAACAGACAAGTGACTTAGTCAACACCCGTCAGGCCGCGAGTAGCGGGTTGTCCAATGAGGGGCTGCCGAGCGCTGATTGGCTGCTTGGGCTGTCAGTGGCGCGTTCCCTGGTGCGACGGCGGCCGTGGATGGTTGATGCCCAGCGAACGCCCACTCCTCAGAACCTTCCAGCCCCGCCTCGAGGATCCGACGCCGCCGGTCTATCCGCCAGTCCGTCGCTCAGTCAGTCGGAGGCGGCAGTGCGCGCGTCTGCCCTCCTTGTTCCCTCGTCAACCTGTCGCCAACCTGCTAAGTCGACAGCCTGGATCTTTCCCTCAAAGACGAGGCAGCCAGGAAGCCGCAATGGACTTCGATGAGGACATGTCGGGGCTGCAGATCGAGGATCTGGGCGAGTATTTCCTGCAGACGGACATCAACGACAACTGGAAGGGCTTCTCGCTGGGCTACACGGACGAGGACCAGCA
>MBAC02003447.1:0-18390 GCA_001712635.2 Nothophytophthora sp. Chile5 | reverse complement strand
AACGTAGCGCACCTCCCGACCCCGGAGAAGCTGATAACGGTTGATCATGTCCTTCAGCACCTTGTTGAGGAAGTGGCCCATGTGCAGGCTGCCGTTGGCGAAGGGAGGCCCGTCGTGCAGCACGAACGGAGCCGTCGAGGAGCTCTCGGCCCGGTCTTTTTGGGCTGCGTAAGCGTGCGTGACGCAGCGCGCGTGGAGCTCCGGCTCGCGCACAGCCGCGTTGGCGCGCATGGGGAAGCGCGTGGCCGGCAGGTTGAGCGTCTGGCGCATGGCAGAGGCCAGCGCCTTGGCTTCCGCGGCCGTCGCCATCGTCGGGAACGATGGGAGCCGCTCGTTTCGGAATGCTCGACTGCTTGACAGGCATGGGGATCCAACGGATCAATCAAACGTTCGATTGGATTGACGAACGATTGCACGTTTGATTGAGCGTTGTATAGTACCGTTCGGCCCCTTATGTTTATATATCGGGATTGTAGATTCTTTACGTTTATATATTGGAGGCTGCGAGATGAGTTGGGAGCCATTTTTCGCGACCTTCACCTTGGTTCTTCTCTCCCAACGGTCCTTCGCTCAAATGCTCATGGGCTCATGGCTAACGGGCGTCCACACTTGACAGACAAGACAGCCACGGTCCAGATCTATGATTGGCCGGTAACTTCCTCTGCCGCGAGGTCGCATCGCCTCTCCCTCAAAAGTGAAGCCACTCGAGCTCTTCAAGTGTCTTCACTATCGAAAAGAATGCCTTCTCTGCAACCGCCGAATAAGTCGCTGGCCTGCAAGTCCAGCCTTGCCTGTGACTGGCATCCACCATCTCCACCGCCGAGCGGTCGCTTCTGCGCAACTGGAAGGTTCACTACATTTACTTGGTAAGTAAATGCGGAACTTAAAACTTGCCGTACATGTCCACGCGATTCTGGGTTGAGAATTCTCTTAGGAGAAGCCACAGCGCACTTCACTCAGCCTCATAACTCGACACGCCAGCAAGAGCTCAAGTGCTACAAAGAGTGCAATCGCTTCGGACACGTCCTGGCCATAGTCGTCCTGATTAAATGGGTGCCGGGCGGGATGTGGACGACGTGTGGCCCACGGACACGGCGCTCCACTTGTATACACAAAGCGGCCGCGCGGACGCCGTGAAGATGCTACTGCGCCACGGAGCCAACACGGAGATCCGCAACGCGAAGGGCCTCACGCCTCTGCTGCTCGCAGTGCAGGCCAACCAGCTCCCAGTGGTCCAAGTGCTGCTTCAGCATGGCGCGAAAACCGAGGCCCTAGCTCCGTTGACCTGCGGACATGGACACTTCCGTGAGGACGAGTTGGGGACGTGCGTCCACATTGCGGCGGCGGCCGGCCACATCCAAATCCTCAGGTTTTTGGTGACTGCAGCCGCGTTGGATGGGAATCAGCGCACGTGCGGACGGCGACGCGTCACGGCTCTGCATTTAGCCGCAAGGCGCGGCCACGCAGACGTGGTGCGGTTCCTGTCCTCGCGGACGGATGTTGACATACACACTCGGGACGCACAAGGGATGACGCCGCTGCATCACGCCTGCGACTATCACAATACTGCGGATGATGACGTCGACGCGTCCGCATCCACTCGTCCGGAGGATGCAGCCTATGTGGACGTGGTGGACGCTCTTGTCCGCGCGGACGCGAATGTGGACGCTCGCCGTGTGGGCGATCAAGCCACACCCTTAGATTGCGCCATCGAAGGTGGACACTTTCTCCTCGCCGATGTCCTTGTGGCCTATGGCGCACACAGTCGAGCGTCCACCTGGCTCCACAAGCTGAAGACGTTGCTGCTCCATCCAAGGCCGAAGTGTCTACACGCGTCCTCCTTCGTCCCCAAGACGCGCCAACGCTCCCCCAGCCTGCTAGACACCTTCCTCTCGACTGCCGAAGATACCATCCAGCCCTTGAAGCCCTTCGGCCAGCACCAAGACGCCAAACTGCTTGCTGCCTGCCAGTTGCGCAGTCTTCGTCGTCTTCGTGACGCTCTGAGTCATGACGAAGGCGACGTCATCCAATCTCGACTGCCTCCAATAGAAGCCGGTGGTGACGATGCTGGCTTCACAGCGCTGCATCTGGCCTCAGCGAGTGGCTGGCAACGTGGCGTGACCCTCTTACTCGCTCATGGGGCTGACGTGAAGCTGACGACGACGCGTCATCGCGCCACAGCGCTGCATCTTGCAGCTCAGAACGGTCATAACGCGAGCTTAACAGCGTTACTAACTGCCGGAGCAGATATCAACGCTCGCGACGCGCTGGACGCCACGCCACTGCTGACAGCGCTGCGTCACGGCCGCTCCCGCACCGTCCACTTGCTGCTGCGTCATGGCGCCGACGTCTCCCTCTCTCCACAGCAGCTGGAAACTCCCGAACCGCCGCGAAAGACCACGCTTCTCCATCTCGCGGCGTTCTCCGGCGCCTTCCCACTCATCCAGAGCCTCGTCCGATCCAGTAGCAACGACCTGCAAGCGCTGGATGCCGAGGACGCAGACGGCGCGACGGCCGCGTGGCTTGCGGCGTTGCTGGGGCATGTGGAGGTGCTGGACTTCCTGGCGAAGCACGGAGCCAATCTGCATCATCGAGTCGCAGGAGTCTCCCTGGCTCGCTGCGCTGCGGAGTTCGGCCACCTTGAAGTGCTCGAGTACCTCTCCACGTCCTCTCCAGGCCATCAACTCTGGACTCGACGGTCCCTCACGCGTCTGGCCCTGGATCGGAATCGAAACGACCGCCGTAAATCCGTTTAAACGTCGAATCAACTACAAAAACAGAGAGTTGCGTTAAAACCCCAGGTCCAACAGATCTGAAGGAGCGACGCTGATGTTGATTCTCGAAGAGATCTGAGCGGCTCTCTGACTAGCTGGAAGGCCCTCTCACTTGAGTCCCAGGAGCGCCTTGCAGTCCTGGCAGTACCATTTGCCGGCGGGCTGGTCGGTCAGCCCCACGCAGCCGAAGTGGAACCACTCGTACTTGCAGTCGTCGTTGTCGCAGCCAACCATCTGGCCGAAGGACACGCGGCGGCAGCTGCAATAAATAGGTTCGTTCGGGTCGATGGGCAGGTCTTCCGGTGCCAGGAGCGTCGGGCCCGTGGCTGCAGACTACACACCACACACACCACCATACAAATGACGCACTCACCGTCACCATCTCGTAATAATCCCATCCAAAAACCCAGTTAAAACCTACCACAACAGGAGCTTCCAGCACGACTTCCGCCACCGAACGCTTCCGTCCCGAGCCGCCAGTCGTCGACGACGTGGCTTTAGCCAAGCCGGAAGGGGTCAACGCCGCCTTCTCCTTGGTCGTGAGTCCTCCGGAAGCGCCACTTCCGGTGGCAGCAGCCGTAGCGTACTTGCTTCTCGCATGCTGATGGACGTGGCTCTGGGTTGGAACCACATTGTGGTGATGCACTTGGTGTCCAGTGCCTGCAGCCCCCGCCGCTGTATTGGCACTGGCCGCCAGCTTCTGCTTCTTCCGGAGCGGCTTGCTGTCGTCCGTGTACTCGCCATTGGCCTTGAGTAACGCCGCGTAGCTCTCGAGATCGCGGTCCAACCGACGGATATGGTGGTCCACGATGTCGTAACTCTGGGCAGCGATCGCGATCTTCTCATCCAGCTTCTGCACCACACGCGCGTGTGTCTCTTGTAACGATTGCAGCGCCTCATCAGTCGCCACTAACTGCCTCAATTCCTGCTCCGAAGGCTCAGCGCGAGTCTTATCGGCACAACGAGCCATCACTTTCTGTCGCGCACCGACCAGATACGTCTTCTGGGAGTTCTTGAGCTCCTCCAGAAGCGGATACGAGGTCTACAACGCATTGGAGTACACACCGTCTCATTAACAAGACGTTTGGAGGATCCAGAGCGCTCTGGAAGCGCGGGAATCCGGGGGAACAGGCGGGAAGAGGGAGATTTGGGACGCGTACCTTGTCCAGCTCCCGCATGAGATCGAAGTTGCGCTTGATCTCGGACGGAAGCATGTACATGCTCTCCAGGTAGTCCTCTAGGTACGTCCCCATGGCGCAGGAGGCGGAGAGCGACGGGGAGCGACGGGAGGAAGGCGGCAACGGAGCGGAGCTGCTGGAATCAGGATGGAGCTTTTGGGCCAATGCCATTCGCAGCGTGCAGTTCCCATAACGGTTAGTTAGCAGTTATCTCACGTGCTCACTTAACTCCAATCGCAGTGCCTGAAAAATGCAGATACGAACCCAACCGGTTCGTATCATCGGAACTATTTTTCGCCGACGCTATTTTGGGCGGGATCGAAATGGTGGCGAATGGTTTATTTTAGGCAGCAGTTGAACGACGGCTGCACTGCTTGCTCACTACTTGGTCTTCTTCTTCTGGCTGTCCTTCTTCTTGTCCACCTTCTTGCCAGGTTTGTCCTTCTTCCCCGCAGTAGCCGCGCGCTTCTCCGTGCTCTTACTGCCGTCCTTCTTCTTCGTCCTGACTGCCTCCTCCTTCGCCTTGCCCTTGCTCTTCGAGCTGGTGCTCGAGGGTTTCCCCTTCTTCTTGGCGTCCTCTTTCGTCGCCGTCTTCTTCTTCTTGGACTTCTTCTCGTCATCCTTCCCGGCCTTGGCCTTGGCCTTACCTTTCGCCTTGTCCTTCGTCTTCCCCTTGGCCTTGGCCTCCTTCCCAGTCGCTGCTTTCTTCTTTTTCTTGGCTCCCTTCTTCCCCTTCTTGCCGGCTTTCGCGTCATCGTACGTCTCCCTCCAATTGGCGTCGCCTTCCTTGCCCCCTTTCTTCTTCCCTCCCACCTCCTCCTTCTTCCTGAGCTTCCGACGCATGCGCTTCATAGCATACCGCTCCATCGCCGCGCGTTTCCGACGCTTCCGCCACTCCATGAAGAAGCCGACGAGGCCCACGAAGGCGACGCTCGAGAGCCCAATGATGAGGCCCCAAGGCAGCGGCGGCACGTACTCCCACGTGTGTTCATTGCGACCGTCTTCGAAGCTTTCGTCCACGTTTCCAGCTGGATCTCGCGCTCGAATTCGCAGGCGAAACGTGCCGGAATCCAGCCAACTCTCCACGTCCAGCTCCCCCAAAGTCAACGTCCAATTCCTCACGACGAGCTGCTCCACCGTGTCCAGCACGTAGTACTCGAACAGACACGCAGATTTATCACTTTCGAAGCGGAAAACAGTGTCCGAACTGCCGCTAGCAGGCACCAGCGTGAACTGCGCGAGGGGTCGACGCGCATCACGATACCAGACGTCGTTCTCATAGTGGTCGGGCGTTGTGAGGCCTCCTAGCACCAATATGCGCCTTTGAAAAACCACACCGGCATGGCCCGATCGCGACTGCGGCTGCCACTTGCAGATACTCTCCTGGGCATCCACGAACACATCACGAAGCACTTGAACCTGGTCGACACCCAAGACGTCAGGCCAACGCAGTCGCCCAGTCGTGGAGTCCGTCACCTGGGTGCCTATGTGAGTACAGCCATCCCAATCGCTCTCATCTTGTGTTGTTGTTGCTGCTGCTGCTTCAGCTGCTAGCGTGTCACCATTCGCGCCTTGAATCACTTTTACATTGGCGTATTCCTGACCGTCGTATTGCTGGGCTTGGACCGAGCACTGCGTCACTACCAGCTTCGCCAATGCGATGTAGTCACAGACAGGCATGAGTTGTCGCAGTGCCAGTGTCTGGTCGAAGGTCAGCGACGTCAGGTCTTCGATCGTGGCCACTCCCGCAGCTCCCAGAGCCAACGCGTCCGTGTCTAGCATGGTCCTTAAAGCCGACACGTCGCTAGTCGGAGTCACGTACTCAGCGAAGGCTGTGGCTGTCGAGTAGTCCTGGACCCAGTTGGACCCCTCTCCTTTCCAGACCCAGACATCTCCTAACGTCCGCTCGACGTCTTCACCGAAAAGCAGCAGTAATTGGTCGTCCGGATTGTCTCCGGACGTCTGGTCTGGAGCCCCAGGCAGCGTGAGCGTCACGTGCTTCGCCCGAGGACTCCAGGGTGCTCCACTAGTGACTAAAGCCCACGTGGAGCCGTCAGAACTCGACCAAACATCGTTCAGTAGCTCTGTCGTTGCCTTGCCCGTGCTTTCCACCGTCTCCGAACTACCTGACCGACCGCCAAGTACATACAACAGCGACTTGAAGACCACGAGGCTGTGCTCCCCACGAGGAGAGAAGGCTGCATGCAGCTTGAGCAGGGTCCAATGCTGACCATCCACCGATGTCCAGACATCGTTCAGGTACGCGCGGTAGCCGCCTCCGCACGCGAACTCCTCACCCGATGGCCGCTTCCTGGCGTTCTCCTCGACGCCACAGTTGCCTAATTCAACGAGTGCGTACCCTCCAGATAGATACAACGCACTATTGAACACCGTGACGGCGTGGAACTCCCGTGGGGACCACATGTTGCACACGCAGAAGCCGGTGGCGGTAGCTTCATCCACTTGACACGACGCGTCACCCTCGCATTGGTCGTCGTCGTCACATTGGAGCTCAGGACGGGAGGCTTTGTGGACCAAATCACTCTGTGGGAAGGCACACCCTGGAGTCACGAGCTTCCAGGACGCACCGGCGTCACTGCTACGCCACACGTCGTTCTTTAATACTGCGAATTCGAGCCACCGGGCGTTCAACGGTGCCATGGAGCCTGGTCCCGTGCCGCCACGTAGCTGGGATTGTGGCACCGGGAAGTGCTCTCGAGCTCGACCTCCCAGTACAAACAACTCGTTCTGGAAGGCTAGCGCCACGAAGTTCCTGCGTGGAGAGAACATGTTGTCGGCCAGGTATGCTCCGGGAGGTTTCGTGGGGTCGTCGCAGCCTGTGGGAGGCTCAATGGCCCACGAAGCCGCGGCACAGGCGATCCATTGCGCATACGTCACTCCCCGAGGCGGCCGCTTGCCGTTGTTGGTCTGTAGCCACGTGACATTGGCTATGATTTGCGGTAACGGATCGCCCCACTTGGTGGTCTGGAGGATGTTGAGCTGCACGTCCCAAGCCGGACCCGTGGAGCTCCACACGTCGTTGCGCATGGCGCCGCCGCCTGGATACGCTCGAAGGTCTTGTGTGCCCTGGACATTCGAGTCTCCGCCGAGCACGAAGATCCTGGCACGTTGGCCAGTCGTACGGATGTAGTCATCGCTGAAGTCCAGAGCCGCTACTGCATGGCCATGGCGATTCGTCCAAGGCGTAACCTCGCGAACGGCGGCGTTTGTGTGCTTCACACCACTCACTTGCGCCCAGTTCGCGGCTTGCGAACCTTTCAGAAGGCTAATGAGCAGCAGTAGAAGAGCGTGGGAAGCCCATCGTCGCCGTGACATCCTGACACGGCCGCCGTTCGGCTGGACATGCAGTGGATGGAGCAATGCTGGCTCCCTGGAAGGGCGGGGTGTGGGGAAATGGGCCAGAGGAGTGTCCTGAATTGACCCAACGCACGTGAAACGAGGCTAATTATAGGAGCGTCATGCCACTCATTGCCGCATGTCGACGCGCCGTGCGTGACGTCGATCAGCAACGGTTTGTTTGTCGAAAGGTGCTCGAAGCACTAGCTTCAAGTTGGCATGCCAATTTTGGTCAACAATAGTAAATACGACATATTCCCGTAACTAACACTCGATCAAATGGATCATTCACGTAAATAACGAACGACTCTTTCATTTCAATCTGAGCCCATTTCCACAAAAGCGAGCGATCAAGCCGAGCATGATGGAAGGCGGCCGCCGCAGCACGGGCGTCTCCGCGACGAGCCTGCACATCCTGGACCGGCCCTTGAGTCGCGGCAAGAGCGAGGCACGTGCTCCTCTCCACGTGCTGTCGGCCCCTCGCCCTCGTTCTGACCTTCTGCTGCTCTGGATCTGCTCTGCAGGTGAGTCTGAGCGCCTTCTCCTTTCTCTTCTCCGAGATGGTGCAGTACTTCCAAGGCCGCGTGCAGAACATCTCGGACCTCGAGAGCCGGTGCGCTCTCTCTCTCTCTCTCTCTCTCACTCTGTGCCAAATCACTCAGCCTCTCGGCTTCTATCGTTCTGCATCAACCGCCTCTCTAACTGCTGCGTCTTCAGCCTGGACGGCGCGGGTTTCGGCGTGGGCGTACGCGTCGTGGAGCTCCTTTGCCATCGCGAGAAGTCCGGAAGACGCGAGACGCGGTTGCTGAACATGCTGCAGTTCGTGGTGTCCACATGCTGGAAGGCGCTGTTCGGCAAGGCGGCGGACGCGCTGGAGCGCAGCACGGAGAACGAGGACGAGTACATGATTCACGAACTGGAGCCGCTCACCAACAAGTTCGTGTCGGTGCCGCCCGATCTGGGCCAACTGGACTGCGCCGCCTACATCGCCGGCATCGTGCGCGGCATCCTCTGCAGCAGCGGCTTCCTGGCGCAAGTCACGGCGCACACCGTCGAGGTGCCCGGCGGCCAGCGCGATAAGACCGTGTTCCTCGTTAAATTCGACGAAAGCGTTATCCGCCGCGAACGGGCTCTCACATAACTGCAATGCTATCAAGCAATCAAGGCCAAAACAACCCAGCCAACAGGTTGTAACGGAAACGTTAAATAGACCTCGGGTCTTAGAACATGGACGTAGCTCTTAGAAAGCGCTCTTCCTCGCCGGAAGAGCGCTAATTGGCCATGCGGACGTCGCCCGTGCTGTCCTGGAGGCTCGACTGGCCCCACGTGGCGTAGTCGGCGCGTTCGCTGGCCTTGTACTCGTCCACGAGGTTCTGCACGACTTCGCGGGCGCTGTCGAACTCGTCCAAGTTCTCAGCGAACATGGGTTCCTTCTTGTAGTTCTCGATGAAAGCGCCGTGCTTCTTCAGTCGGTCGTACTGCAGCAGCAGCTTGTGGAACAACGCGCCAATGCTCGTGTGGTTGGCCAGCATCAGTCCATTCACCTTGTGTGCCGTCTCCACATACGGCGACTTCCGCGACAGCGCCACTTGAATAGAGGCTGGACCCCACGGGATAAAACGCGCCAACTTCCGTTCGCGGATGCGTTGCAGCGATTTGTGGACTTGCGTGGGGTCCACGTCGCCTTGGATGATGTTGAGGATGGAGATGTAGCAGCCCGTCTTGGTAGAAGTGCTCACCATGATGTTTTTAGGCTGCAGCAAGCGCCGCATCACGTCTAGAACCGTGGTCTTACGCACAGCTGAGACCTGTGCGTCGATCGTGAGCGGCGTGTACCCCGTCATCAAGAAGTGACAGCGTGGCGTGGGGATCAGCGACGCCACCAGACCGATCAGGTCATTGTTCATGTACCCCGGATACCGCAATGTCGTGGTACTAGCCGCCATAACGGTCGAGACCAGCGAGTTGAGCTGTGAGACCGTGGGGTTCTCCACACGCAAGCGCTCCACAGCGATGCGGTTCAGCGCCGTGTTGTCCAGCACCACGACCGAGTCAGCGTTCAGCACCAAGCGCTTCATCGTCAGCAGCGAATTGTACGGCTGCACCACCACGTCACTCTGGAAATCCGACTGGTTCGGGAACACCGAGTACGTTTGCACCAGCTTCTTCGGGAAGTGGTCGTTCAGATTCTCCAGTAAGTACGAGCCCATGCCGGAGCCTGTGCCGCCGGCGATGGAGTGGCACAGCACGAATCCCTCCAGACTGTCGGAGCCGTCGGCTTCGCGGTCGATCATCTCCATGAGCTGGTCGTGGTGCTGCTCGCCCTGGTTGTAGCCGGACGCCCAGTTGTTGCCGGCGCCGCCGCCCTCCTTGGACACGAAGAAGTTCTCCGGGTTGTACAGGTTGCGGAAGCCGGACGTGCTGATGGCGTTGATCACGCGCGGCTCCAGGTCCATGAGCAGCGCGCGCGGGATGTAGTGCTCGTCGTCCGCCTGGTAGAAGAACACGTCCTTGCGGTCGTGGCCGGACGTGGCGAAGTCCTGCACGATGCCGTCCGCCGAGATGCCGTGCTCGGCGCACAGCTGCTTCCAGAACTCCATGCCGATCTGGTTGCCGCACTGGCCCACCTGCAGCGTGATGATCTCGCGCGGCATCGTGGACAGACAGACAGACAGACAGACAGACGGAGGGTAACCTTGTCGCTTGAGTTGGCTCGCTTGGATATGCCTTGCCGTTTTTGGCGCGGAGATGTTGGGGCTTGTATTGAAGAGGGAACGGGTTACGGTCTTGTATTGAGATGAGAGACGGTGGTGGGATTGAGCAGTGAGGCAGTGGAATAGTGGCCCCTGCCTGTCAGTAAAGCGAGGGTGGATTCTGGTGGTGCATTTCGAGAGCAAGAAGCGATCGGCGACGCTGACGGGAATGGCGCGGATGAGGGATTGCCATTTGTTGATGGCGGAGCCGCCGTCTGCTGTCGCGGAAGTAAACAAACGACAAACATTCCGAGTGATGTTGCCGTTGCCCGCACAATTTGAAGCTGGTGACGCGGAGTTAACGTCTCTCTTTCTGGCTCCACGAGTCAGCACTGCCAACCGAAGCGGACGCCAAAGCAGAACGAAAGCAGCAAGTGCCACACGCCGACACGTGCTCGTAGTGCCTCGAATTTGACTGCAAGTGTCGTATTTCCGCCTATTTCACTGACCTTTTCCTCCAATTTGGTCCTCCCCCCGGCTCCACGCGTTCGTCCGATTGCCAACTGCTCCGTCTCAAAGAAAGGTGACAACTCTCTCAAGATTACCAAAACGCGGTGTAATATTCCCGAGCCAAAGATCACCACCGAAGACGGAAGGAGCTGCTCAGTCCTGAATCTGCGGGGTCGCCAGCACTTCCTCTCTCTCTCTCTCTCTCTCTCTCTCTCTCCTGCGTCGCCATGGCCGCCGTCCGCCGCACCGCCAAGAAGGCGCCCACCGCCATCGCCATGTTCAACATGGGCGGGCCGTCCACGCTGCCGGAGGTGCAGAGCTTCCTCACCAACCTCTTCACGGACCCGGAGCTCATCCCCATGGGCCCCGTGCAGGACTACGTGGGCCCGTGGGTGGCCAAGCGCCGCACGCCCAACATCGTGGAGCAGTATGCGCAGATCGGCGGCGGCTCCCCCATCCTCAAGTGGACCAACATCCAGGGCGAGCGCATGTGCAAGATCCTGGACGAGACGCGGCCCGAGGTGCGAGCAGCTACGCTCGTTTGTGGCATTGGTGGCGTTTTGCTCATGCGTGTATGCCACTATGTAGAGCGCGCCACACAAGCACTACGTGTTCTTCCGGTACGCGGACCCGCAGACGGAGATCTCTCTCAAGCAGATGCAGGAGGACGGCGTCACCCGCGCTGTGGCCTTCTCGCAGGTACGAGCACCATCCATCAGCCTCTTGTCTTGCCTCTTTGCCTTGATTTGACGAGGGTTTGCTTGCGTTTGTGCGGGTGGTAGTACCCGCAATGGTCGTGCACGACGTCTGGCTCGAGTATGAACCACTTGTGGCGCGAATTGGCGCGTCTGGACATGGAGCAGAGCTTCAAGTGGTCGCTGATCGATCGGTGGAACACGCATCCAGGCTACATCTCAGCTGTGGCGAACCGTGTACGCCAAGGCCTGGAGCAGTTCGCGCCTGAAGACCGAGACAAGGTCATCATCATGTTCTCGGCGCATTCGGTGCCCATGTCGGTGGTGTACAAGGGCGACTCGTACGTCAAGGAGATCGCAGCCACTGCGGAGCGCGTGATGACGGAACTGGGCGGCAAGAACTCGCACATCCTGAGCTGGCAGTCGAAGGTGGGGTACATGCCGTGGATGGGGCCCAGCACCAGCGCCACCATCAAGGGGTACGGTCAGCAAGGCCACAAGCACGTGCTGGCTGTGCCCATTGCCTTCACGTCGGACCACATTGAGACGCTGTACGAGATCGACATTGAGTACGCGAAGGAGGCGCTCGAAGCCGGCATCACGGTGAGTCCAAGAGGGAGGGAAGCGTGCTGGTAATTGAGAGAGATGGATGGACTAACGAGGTCGTTGGCTGTGATTGAGCAGAACTTCAAGCGTTGTCCGTCGCTGAACGACGAGCCGCTGCTGTTCCAGGCGCAGGCGGACCTTGTGAAGCGCCACCTGGACACGGAGGAGCTGCACTCGCCCTCGTACCCGCTCAACTGCCCGGGCTGCACCAACCCCATGTGCCGCAGCATCGTGAACCCCATCAAGCCGTACGAGAAGCTGCTGTAAGTAAGTTACACAATGTAAAGTGTAGCCATGTGAAGCGATGATGATCTATTGCCCGAGATTGATCTGGCAACTTTCAAGTGATTCCTGCATGTATACTAGTAGTGTTTGGAATGTATAGAGCTTGTATACCGAAATCGTGTTGCCAAATAGGTCTGGATGTATACTTCAAATGAAATGGTGTATATAACAATCGCGGTCAATACTCAAAAGCACACTTAACGACCAGCTACAGCGCCAACGGCTGACAAGCGACGCAAGCCATGCTGTCCTCGCGCGAACGGTTGCAGGAGCGGCAGGGCCAGCACGCCGCGCCGCGCCACGAGTATCTACAGCAGCTGGTGGACGAGTTCCAGCGCTCGCCCGACGTGCTGCGCAAGGAGGAGCTGGTGGCAAACCTGGCCAACTTCGCCTACGACCCCATCAACTACGCCTCCCTCGGTCGTCTGCGGATCATGGATCTGTTCCTGGATATCCTCGACGCCGACCAGGAGGAAGATGGCGGCGATACCAGTCAGAAAGGCACAGGAATGCACAGTGAAGGACCGCGAAGCGAAAGAGCGACGACGACGGCGAGAGCTCAAGGGAGGAGGAGGCATCATCTGGTCGAGTTTGCACTGGGCGGAATCTGCAATTGCATTCCAGATCCAGCGCTGCAGCAGCAGTTTATCGACGGTGACGGTGTGGAGATCTTGGGGCCGTACATCGTGCGTGTGCAGCTCGCTGCTGAGAACGAGTTACTGACTTGTGAACTTAACGTCACGCTCTCTGCGCTGACCATTGCGTACTCCCTACTGGACTCCAGTGCCTTTGCTGACATCACTGCCGAGCGGTTCATGCAGCACATGCGCTGCCTGGAGCGCCACACGCTCGTCCAGATCGCCAACACCGCTGCCGCCTTCCTCTCACGGTACCAGGAGCTACTCGCCTCGGCATGATGGCTGCGAACTTAATGGAGGTTACTTTAATATGAACGCGTATTTATTGTGCGAGTAACCCTTTCAAACGCAAAGTGTACCCCATCACCAAGCTCCGCGGGTCGTGATGCTGCTGGATCTGGATGACGACGAGCTGCAGACGCTGCTGGAGCTGCTCAAGTACTTCCTACTGGGCATGAACGTGCTGCTCTTCCTCACGGCGGCGCTGGTCTTCTTCTCCTCCTCGCCTTCCGCCTCCTCCCTCGACGCGGCGTCCTCTACTCCCGTCCGCTCGAAGCGCGCGCTGCTGGTTACGGCGCATCCGGACGACGAGATCATGTTCTTCCTGCCGCTGCTGCACTCGCTCCAGCCGCAGCAGCCGGACGCCAATGCCGCCACGTGGGAAACGCATTTGCTGTGCTTATCACGCGGTAACTTCGATGGATTAGGCGCCGTCCGAAAGAAAGAGCTGCTCGATTGCGCCGAATTCCTCGGCTTATCGTCGACCAATGTGCAAGTACTGGAGGATCCAAAGCTACAGGACGGGATGCAGACGCAATGGGACGTGGCACATGTCGCAGCTGTGGTCCTGGCCTACATGGACAAGCACGCGATTGATGCGGTACGTCTCCTGGTCTCACGGCCAATGCAGGTAACCGGAACTACGACTAACCCTCGCGTTATGTGCCCGCCAGGTCTTCACTTTCGACGACTATGGCGTATCGGGACATGCGAACCACATCGCCACGCACTTTGGCGTGAAAAGCGCACTCAAGCAGCAGCAGGAGCGGTGCAATGTCGCCTCAGATTCCGATGCAAAGGCGGCGAGTCCTGTCCGTGGGTGGGAGCTGGAGAGCACAGGTCTGCTACGTAAGTACGCGGGCGTATTAGACACGGCGCTGTCCTTCTGGCAGTCCGGCGGTCGGAACGAGGGCCAGAGTGACCGCCAATTCGTGTTTCTGGGTCGACCGCTGTGGAACTACCGCGCCATGGCGCTGCATCGCAGTCAGTTCGTCTGGTACCGTCGCCTCTTCGTGGTCTTCTCTCGCTACACCTTCATCAACACCTTCCGACCGCTGCTGCCTTCTGTCAGTGCCAGCGCTGACCTCCCGATGGACCAGAAGAAGGAGCAGTAAGCGAACGCAGGGGTCATCTGCTCAGTATACCATGTTGTTACGCCTTGGCTTGGGATAAAAGACCGCTGATCCTTCAGAAACCGCGTCGGATGTCGACAGTTGTCTTCCGCTTGCGTCGGTCTACATGAGAAGACACCACAAACACAGATGTCAGCCTCAGCAATAGGAGGAATCCGCCCGATGCCCCGTATATCAAAGCGAAGCAGGCTCTTCATACTCAGAGCTGCGACGACTCGCCGTCGGACGTCCGGGGGATCTCGCAGCAGCTCGTCCAGACTCGTTGCAGTAGTATTGGCGTCTTCATCATCGTCTTGTCCGTCTTCTTGCTGTTGACCAGACACCAGAGCTTCTGGTTGCTTGCGGAGGGAGCACCAGCCACTGCGTAGCCGGCCGAGAGTTACACGTACGTGAGTGCCACATACGAGCACGAGACGCACATCTTCGAGCGAAAAGGAAGCCACGTAGCCATAGAACTCCTCGTCCGTCAACCGCGACGTCAGAACCACGGCGTCACCCACACGGAATCGCTGCGGTGTCAACTTTGTAGCTGTTTCCTCACTGTTACAGCCGTGCTCCGTCACTTCTGGAACCGAAGTAACAGCGGGAACACGACACACGAGTTGCTGTCCGTCGCGACTCATTGACACGTCCACTAGTGGCGGTAAACCTTCTTCAGCAGCCATTTCAACCGCTTCGTCGTGCTCCTGGCTCTTTTGCACGTGTCCATACTCCGTCATAACCTCCTGTACGATCCGTTCGGGTGTAGGGAGCACTCCATGCGCCAAGTGGCGGAAGTTGAAGGCCTGCTGCGTTCGACGCTGAGCTCTTCGCAGCTGCTTCTCCAGCGTCTTCGGCTCCAGACACCCGCCTATTCCAGACTCAGGAACGTCCAGGTCACGAGCCTTCCATGTTGCTGCTGCCGGCTTCATACCCGGCGAGTCCAGCGCCTTCAGCCGCTTCTCGAGACGGAGTCGTTGGCGTTTTGCGCTGTCTAATAGGCGGCGTTTGAGCTGGCGGCGGTCGGCTCGGAACACGTCCTCGGCCTGCTGCAGGTCGAAGTCTAAGAGACTCAGCGCGTCTCGCTTGGAGAACTGCAGCTGAGCCAGCGCCGCCTCCAGCTCGCGCTCGCGGTCGGTCTCGAACGGGCGGCAGCGACGCACGAACTCCTCCAGCGAGCCGCGCCGCAGCTGCTCCTGCTGCTGTGCCACGCGATCGATGCTCTCCTGGTAGATCTGCCGCTCCAGCTCCAGCAGCTCGCGCACGTTGAACTCGCGCCGCCCAGGAGCAGAAGCGACAGAGGCCTCGGCGTTGGCATCTGCGGCGCTCGGCATCGCGTTTGAGAACTGGAACATTTGCTACAAGATTGGTGCAGTTTACTTGTACCTGTTCGGAACAACCTGTACCGGTATGAAGCAGGGGTACCGGTATCAATACGGCTCGAAAGATGCCATAGCACAGGTTTCACTGGTTGACAACCTTGTCGGCCCCTCTCATTTGATACGTTGCGCCTCTTCAACGCGCAACGATGCCAACATGACGGTGTCCACCCTCAGTATCCGACGAGTGAAGGTGCTTCTGCGCAGCCTCCGGTCATCACCGCTATGATATGTCGGCAGCAAAGAACTGAACTGGTGTTGGTTCGACATGGGAGCGTGGTGTCACATGGAAACCGCAGACTGTGACATCGCACGTCCGCCTCAGTTTCTGCGGTCAAGTGGAGACCTCAAAAGATCGAGAAGGGGTCCGGACCCGCAGAATCTGGACTTGTTGCCCCCGCTTCCTCATTCTGCAATCTGCATTCTACTGCACAACCACCTCCATCCCAAGCCAAGCAGCTCCTACTGCCCCCCAAATCATCAAACATGCTGCGTCGTGTCGCCCTCCGCACTGCCCAACAACGTAAGTTGATGCTTTTCAATGCCGTCATTTCGCGAGGGATCTCGTCTCACCCCATTTCACGCGTTCTCTATTGCAGTCAAAGCGACGTCAGCGGTCGCACCACGTCCATTCGCGACGGAGGCGTCGTCCGCCGTGAAGTCTAGCGCCTCACCGCCCGCCAAGAAGGCGCGCTCGAAGACCCTTCTCTGGATGGGCGTCGCCGGTCTTACAGCCGCTGCTGGCGGCATCGCCTTCACCACTGAACCACCAGCAAAGCCAGTCGACCTAGCGCCCATCAGAGAAGACATCGTTGCCATCTTCGACGAAGACAACTACATGGGTCCTACGATGGTGCGTCTGGCGTGGCATTCCTCGGGTAGTTTCAGCAAGACTGACGGCTCGGGCGGCTCCAGCGGCGGCACCATCCGCTTCAAGCCGCAACTCAATCACGGCAACAATGCCGGACTCTACAAGGCCGTGGATGCTCTCGAGAAGGTCAAGCAGAAGCACCCAGAGATCACGTACGCCGACCTGTACGTCCTTGCCGGCGTGACGATGATCGAGGAGATGGGAGGACCGGAGATCCCGTTCCGTTTGGGCCGTCGAGATGCCGAGAGCAGCGCCGAGTGCGTGCCGGAAGACCGACTACCTAACGCTGACATGGGCAGCAAGGCCAAGACGACGCAGCACATCCGCGATGTTTTCACTCGTTTGGGCTTCACGGACCGCGATATGGTGGCTCTTATCGGTGCGCACGCTATTGGACGATGCCACACGGACGCCTCGGGCTACAGCGGGCCGTGGACCAACTCGGAGTGGACGTTCGCCAACGAGTTCTACGTGAAGCTGCTGGAGGAAAAGTGGACGCTGAAGAAATGGGACGGTCCCGAACAGTACGAGAACGAGTCGGGCGAGCTCATGATGCTGCCGGCAGACATGGCACTGCTCCGCAACCCGGAGCTCAAGAAGTACGTGGAGATGTACGCGGCCGATGAAGAGCTCTGGTACGAGGACTTCTCCAAGGCGTTCGTGAAACTCACGGAGAGTGGCGTCGAGTTCCCGGAGCCGCAACCGGCCTGGCGCAGCTTCCTCGCTTCGAGCGAAGTAGATGCTGCTGATGCGATCTCGACCTTTATGTCACTATTCTGGAGTCACTCTTCTTCCGTGCTGACAAACGTATTATATTTTCTATCTTTATCTTCTTGAGATTTGGCGTTTGATATAAATATACTATCCTATTTGCATCTAATTTCACAGTGCATCAAATGCATCTGTCACACTGTAGCAGGTGAGACTTTCAGTTTCACAATGCAATATCCAATATCCAATATCCCAGGCTTGCACCGAAGTTTACGTCAGCCGGCCCGATTCCGGTAAACTACCAGCCATTATGCAGCCAGTTTTGCCGTTCAGCAGCGGCTATTCCCCCAATCCATTTTCCCAGAAGAGCGTCCGTAGTTTACACGGGAGAATGCGTCTCCACGCGATGCTGTGGCTTGTCCCCGCGGCGCTAGCGCTCCTCAGCCGCGACGTGCGCGCGTCGGCCGTGACGGCGGGCGCGCCCGAGCACCTGGTGACCACGGGCGGCGAGTGCGTGCGGCTGTTCCACTCGACGGGCGACGTCGGCTGCCGCAGTCTCACGGACTCGGACATGGCGTCGTTGTATCCGATCTCGAGCTCCGACGAGCTTGCGAGCTTCGTGGCGGGCGAGGCAGACCAGCAAGACGCCGACAGCAAGTACGTGCTGGTGATGGCGGAGCCGCTGCTGTCGTACGCCGCCATTTCCGCAGGTTTGGACCGCATTGGCGGGCTGTTCTTGTTCCCCGAAGCCGACAAGAAGAACGTGTCCTTCGACTCGGCTACGCCGCAAGGCGACGGCACGGTGGATGGCGCGCTGAACCCGTTCGCGTCTGCGAAGACGGAGTGGAACCCGACGGGCAACGGCTTGTTGGCCAAGTCGCTGCCGTTCCCCGTGGTGATGCTGGAGAACGCCACCACGGGCGAGGAGTTCACGAAGCGCGCGCAGATGAACGTGAAGGCAGGCGTCGGCGCCACGTACAAGGCCTTCATGAACTACTACTTCGGCCCCACGGAGATGAACTCGCTGGACTGTCTGGCTTTTACCAACATCTACGGCAACCGCAGTCCCAAGTGCGACCCCATCGGCGGCCAGAGCTCCTGGGCCATGCGCGGCAATCTGGACGCCGAGNANNTTGTGCTGGTCATGGCGGGGATGGATGCCACGGCGCTGTCTCATGTGCTGGCGCCGGGCGCCAACACGGGCGCGTCAGGTCTCGTGGCGCTGCTGTCGGCGGCGCATGCGCTCAAGGGACTGCCGGACTCGGCGTTCGATAAGAAAGTGGTCTTCGCCGCCTTCCAAGC
>MBAC02003443.1:0-15080 GCA_001712635.2 Nothophytophthora sp. Chile5 | reverse complement strand
GAAAGGGTATGTTTATTGGGTTCGGGACCGGCTTTTCCACGCCAAACTCGAGCGCGAGCTCTTCTGGGAGCTCTATCGCTGGACACACGCGTGGGAGATGGAAGACGTGACGCAATGGGAGGCAGATCTGTTCGCCATGGAGATTGAATCGTTTTAACCGGCTTCTTCAAATCACACTTTTTTTATTTATCCCGTGCTGCGTCGTTTAGAGGACGGTAAAAGCCTGTAAGAACCTGCTAACCGCTCTTTAACCACGCTATCGCTTATAAAAGCTGTTTGATGTTCGTTTTCGACTAATTGACCTCCTGGACTTCGCCACGCCATGATCCGCCGGGCCTGCCTGCTTTTCCGAGCTGTCAGCCTGTCACAGGCTCCAGTCGCCGCACCGACTCGGTGCGTGCTATGCCCAGCGCAATGCTGGTGCACTCACTTCGTTTCGGGCTCCGAATCGATCCATGTGCCCCACACGACGGCCTGATTGGCTGCAGGACGCGTGCCGTGCATCCATCTTGGCCGAAGTCAGGAAAGTGAGCCCGCGCTCTGCGCTTCTTCGCCCCGCTTTGAATAAGAACCGCATCAAACTGACCATCAACTTCCGCGGCCTTGCAGTCACTTGGCACTGGAAATCGCACTGCGAGACCGGTGTGGCGACCTGAGATCTGACATTGGCAGATGAGGCGGCTTTGTCGACGCAATGTGCCATGCACTGCCTCAACGAACTCCCCTCGCGCTTGACAATGGACACTGGCTATCCCACACGCTGTCAGTGTGTGTGTGCTTCCTCCTCTCGCTCTCTCAATTGCGACGCGTCCTTTCTAGCAGCATCGATCAACATCGAGCTCCTGTGATTGGCGCGAAGCACGCACCGCCTGCCCGTTGCTGCACATCTGCAGCAACGCAGCGTCGCCTGAGCGTTCGCTATGGTGGTTGGCTGCCTTCCAATGTAGTACATGCGCCATCGTCCAGACAGCCGCCAGCCAGCCATGTCTTTCTGTGGAGCTCAAGCCCTCTGGCCCGTTGCCAACCTCCGCTTCGAGTCATTCTGCAACTCGCAACGATGCAGCCAGGCAACGCAGTGGACGCCGCGGGCGTGCAGCGCTTCTCCACGTCAAGTCTGCCGCCCAAGCCCGCCGAGGACTATCAAGAAGTGAAGACTCCGGACCTGAACGTCCTCGAAAATGGCGCTATTCGAGCGGGTGGGCTGCCCAATCTGTACAGTCGTGGGAACATTGGCCTCTTGGCGCAGTACGCGGCCATCGGCGTGATCTACGGCACCATGTACAGCGTGGTGTACCCGTTCCTGACCAACTACCTGCGGATGTCCGGCACGGAGACCACGTCGGCCAGCGTGCTCATCACTCTGCCCTACACGCTCAAGGTCTTCTTCGGCATCATCACGGACTGTTACCCGATCTTTGGCTACCGTCGTCGCCCCTACATGCTGATTGGCTGGGGCGTGTGCTTCGTATCACTGCTGGTCATGACCATCCTGCCTATTGGCGAGCCGTACTACCCAGACGCAACGTGGGCCTCGCTCTTGACTCTCACAGCCGAGCAGACGGCGCAGCTCAACACGGGAGCACAGCACTCCGGCGTCAAGTACATCTTCCTCATGGTGATCGCCAACCTGGGCAGCGTCGTGGCCTTCACGGCCTCGGACGGCATCCTGGTGGAGTTGGCTCAGCGAGAGCCCGAGAAAATCCGCGGCACGCTGCAGTCCATGGTGTTCGTGGTGCAGGACGTGTTCGTGATCATCTCGTCGGCCATGATCGGCTTCGGCCTCAACAGCCCCGACTACGGCGGCACGTTCTCCGAAGCCATGGGCTTCAACGCCGTCATGGGTGTCTGCACCTTCTTCTCTTTGGCCGTCATGCCCTTCTCGTGGTTCTGCATCACTGAAGAGAAGACCCACCGTCGCTCAGCACGGAAATACTTCTGGGCGCTCTACGAACTCATCCAGCAGCGCGTGGTGTACCAGATCGTGATCTTCCGCTTCTTCCGCAACGTCTTCTCGTGGGTCACCGTCACGGCCGCGTACCCGATCCAGAGCGTCTGGGTGGGCGTCACGCCCGTGAACAGCAGCGTGGCCACCATCATCGGCTCGCTGGTCTCCGCTGGCTCGCTCTACCTCACCAAACAGTTCGGCCTGAACTGGAACTGGCGCTACATGATCGCCATCTCGCAGATCGCCGTGATTATCATTGACGCCTTCCCCACCTTCTTCACTATCTGGGACGTCTACCGCAACCAGTGGTTCTGGCTGGGAGTGCCTCTGGTGGAGAACTTGCCTACTGCGGTGGGCTACATCATCTCCACCTACGCCGTGCTGGAGATCATCGAGGAAGGCAACGAAGCCACGGTCTACGGGCTCATCACCACCGTGTCCACCCTGGCGTCGCCCTTCGCCAGCGTGTTGACCAAGAACATCGACGCCAACTTCGACATCGACTCGACGTTCCTCGTGCTGGACAACTCGTACGTCCACTGGCAGGTGACCTACGCCTACCTCATCGCCTACGCCTTCAAGATCTTCTCGCTCGTCTTCCTGGTACTGCTGCCCAAGCAGAAGGCCGAGACACAGGAGCTCAAGCGCACGGGTGGCAGCAACAAGTGGATCGGCATCATCACCTTCATCGTCATCGGCTACACGCTCATCTGGTCCGTCATGACCAACCTCATGACCATGTTCGACAGCACGTCGTGCCTGCGGATCGCCGGCGGCACCGGCTGCTAGTTCACTTGTCGATAGCAGAATTGATGCTTGCATAATGGACATTTCCCAGCTTCTTTATGTGAGTGTGACTTTTGCTGCGGACTACCTCGTTATATCATTATTCTCTCTACCTCTCGTTACCTGCTGCCAATTCACACCGAAGCCTCAGAGACACGGGATGGCAACGCATCAGCGCAGCACGACGCTCGAGCACTCGATACAACACCTTGTCAACAGCCACAGCCTCCAGTTCGGGGCTGGCGCTCATCGACTCCAGCCTTGTGCTGGAGCTCTCTTCAAGTTGAAGCAAGGAATGGTGGTCGATTATGATCAGTGAGATAGCAAACTCCGAAGTGAAGCCATGTGCGATCATGGAGCGTGAACGTCTCGATCGCATTCTCTGCTGGGGAGGGGGTTCATCCCCGCTGCTTCCTTTCCACCCACCTACGGATGGCAGTGTCATCCATAAGGATATTCCAGGCCGCCAAGCAGCAGCTCGAGCGTCACGACTCATCATGTTTATTGCCAGGTGCTGACCCCAGTGCTGGCGACGTTAGCAGTCGTATGGCAACAAACCGCAGAGCAACGTCAAGTCCGTCCAGCGGTGCGGACGAAAGCGCACGGTCGTCTGCAGCCACTAACTCTTGGAAGTGGCGGAGCGCATCGTACCAAAAGGAGATGCGAGAGATTTGGTCAAGAGGTTGGAATGGTGGCGGTGGAGATCGAGATCTGCCACATCATCCGCTTAATGGCGAGTGATATGGTAGAGGTGCAGGCGACGCTGTCGAGAGCCGAGAGTTGGCTAAACGTTAGGGATCCTTACTTTGGCAGCAGCTAATATGAGCTCGCAGTTCATCGAGAAGTGTAACTGGGTACGGTATTGTACGCTTTGTCGGTAAAACCGGTATTGGTATAGTGATCCAAAGAGTGTCGGTTGTCACTCTTTCGGGGCCTCTGGTCCCTCGTTTCTATGGTACGGTGTACCGGCTGGGAGCCATTCGTTCGAGCTGTCGATGTAAACTACACATGGGATGCGTAGTTTACTGCATTTTGTATGGATTGCATTTGGCACAAGGTTGATATTTTTTCTTGTAGGGTGAAATAGCCGAAAACTAACGAAATCAATTCAGTCTTCATTTTTGCTTTAAAACCTCAAGCTTAGTCCCCTAAGGCCAGGAAATCTGACCAAATACAGTCCGATCAAAGCGACAGTAGATCGCTAAGCACTTCCTGTGTGCATTGTGCTCTGTGGCGGCCCCATCACATTGGACGACCGAGATCACCTTCTCCAAGACGCGGCCTGCTGTTTGGTAGACTCGACAGTCCTCAAAATGAGTGGTTCGATGGCCCTACATGCAATGAACGGTTTGATAGGCCTCCCGGAGTTTCGATCTGCACGGCAAAGGCTACAGCAACGTTGTCAAAATCCTTAAAGCACTCCGCAAAGAGGCGAGTTAAACGACCACAGCAACCGCTATAAGAAGTTGGGGGAGGTAGGTTCCTTCAACATTTCGCTGGGTTTAACATCGACGGAGATGGTGCTTCGTATCGCAAGCACGACGCGAACAAGATCCCCATGTATACATTGGTGCAAGGCTAATATTCAGGAGTGGCTACGCAATAATGGTACTTGTATGCACTAATATATTGCCGTCCATTTGTCTCCACATATGGGTGATCGACTGAATATTTAGCAGGCCTCGTGTTCTGCCCAAAGGCTGCCATCGATATTCTTCTAGAATTTGTTGAATTCTGCCGCCCGAAGACGACATACGAAGTGACCAAGATTGCTACCAAGTCGAGCATCATGCATTCTACACGCCACCTTACCATCCGACTCCGCAACCTATCGAGCTCATCTGGGGAGTGGTGAAGAACCGTAGCACACAAAAGCCTGCTAAAAACGGTGCGGAAGTGGTGGCGAAGTTTGTCGCTGGACTGGGTGAGTGGCTGAACGATGCTTATCGCCGCGTGCAGAAGAATAAGATGCCTTCGCGAAGGCAGGATCGTAGATTTTACAATACATATTTTATGGCATTGATGTGACAGAGCTGTTTGAATGAATGACTGTGGGACTCTGGATACAATCTCCACCTTGCGCGCCCTTTTCATAGGACTGCGACGGTTTGTCCAAGGAGATGCCTCCATTTACTGCCACCCTTTTCACCAGAGGTGAATGCAACAGGAATGCCGTTTATTGGCAACTGTGAATCAGGCAAAATGACCCCATTTTGGAATCAGCGCGCTGAGTTACCCCGTATATCAAACTTTCGTCATGGTTTTTTCCACTTTTGACACATTTGCAACGTCAAGATGATTCATGTGCAGAAAAACAGAGCGTTTTATTCTTGCAAACTTTGAGTGTAACCTGAAATTGGACTATTTCCGACCTCATTCGTGGGAGGTGTGAATCGTAACAATTTGACCACCGATGCGCAAAATGTCGACCTTGCATACCCACCCATTCACAGCACTCCTAGGTGGCTCAAAACACTCTGTCTTCGTGTCATTCCCAAATGATCACACGCCCCAAGCCTGCTAAAATGCTCAAGATGTCTGCCAATCCGTGTGTCTGAGGAGACTGCGGCAGCGCACAGGAGCAAAAGGCAAAAGCGTGCGCCGTCGGGGAATCGAACCTCGCGTTTGCTGCCTTTGGGCGTCACCACCTCCTCGTACGCGCCATCGCCCTCGGCTTCGCTCTCCATTTCAACAAAATCGAACGCCTCTGGATCCTCATCTTGGTCGTCCCACGCGTCCTGTGATCTGGGAGTATCGCTGGCTCCACAGTCTCCACCTCGATCTACACGGCGCGGGGATCAACCATTTGTCACTTGAAAACCGAATTGCATTGGCCATAATCTCGTTGCACTTTTGTCCCCTCTCACAGACAGAACTAACCTCCGCTCTCCTACCAACACTGTCGAACTCAACTTCGTGCCTCTGCAAGATATGCAGGTTGGCCAGAAAGTCGTATCTTTACTGTCAACTTTCTGCTATCACCATCGTGGTACCTTGAAAATATTCGTTGTTGCTGGTGTGCGTCAAGTCCCCGCTCTTCCTACTTCTGCAACCCCAACAAAATGTTCAACCCCTGAGCGGCGCAGCGCTCCGATGGTCGTTCGTTCAAAAGTTCGATGTCGAAGACGGTAAGTTCACTATCCACGAACACAGAGTTGGCCAAGTCGCGAGGTGCCGTATGTCTGAGACGAACAGTGTCTTCAAGTGGAGTGTATCCTTCCTACACGATATTATCAGGTCAGTGAATTGGTGAAGGGTCTCATCCTGCGAGAACCATGAGTGCAACGTGATGGCTGTACTCCCGATCATGCCATTTTTTTCATTTTATCCGGCTTAATACCAGCACCCATATAACCACACCATGAGCTCCTGTTGCCGAATTGCTACCACAAGAATTCCAACTGGGATATCTGTTACTCTTGACTGACCTGACCGACGCAATAGGTATTCCAGCTTCGACGATACGTTTTCAGTAAAAGCAAAAAAGAAGAAGGCAACAAGTCACTCAATATTTGGACAATATCTATCAATTACCTCCAACAGTCCACGGTTGCCCTGTCGACCTCAGAACCAGAGTACATCGCTGGGTGCATGGCTGTCAAGGACTGTCATTGGGCTCGTCAACTATTATAAGAACTGCGACCTACGCCACCCGATCGGTCAGGGCTTCTGCGTGTCAACAACCAGAGCGCAATCAAGACGCTCGAGAACGAGGTGACGTCGGACGGAAGGAAGCATACTAGCATCAAGTGCCATTTCATTCGCGACACCGTCAAGAGCGGCGACATCGCCGTGGAGTATTATCCAACCAGACAAAATGAAGACTGACATTCTCGCCAAGCCACTCGGAAGGGAACTTCATCGTCGCATGATGCGCAACATTCGACTCACGACCCCGATCACTTGTATCCCGGATCCTGTCCCGGCTCGACAATATATCAAGACCGGCTGCATACCTCGAGGGGAGCAAAGTGGGCATCGCCTTGGGGAACTAGGAGGAGCCTAGTGCCTTGCATGTTTGCATGTGACATCGATTAGCGGTCGCCAAGTTGGCGTGCTTTTCCTTTGCTCGTTAATCAACTTACCGTTTCACAAGCAACCCGGATTGTGCGACAAAGCTGCTTGCGCCTGAAACAGTAATGGACCGTTTATTCGTCGTCCCTTTCGCACTGGGAGGGGTGTCATACTTAGTAACGCGCTATCGCTCTGGGAGGGTGCTTGCTGGTAAGATATGTTGTCCGTATCGCCGTCTGCAGTCGGAGTGGATTTCTCTAATATTCCCGCCGAAGTAGCCAATTCCACTCTCCCTCGATCCATCAGAACGGGTGGGCTCGCGTTGTGCCGTGCTTCTAAGATTTCATCTAACTCATAGAAAGACGACCATTTATTTGTTTTTCTACATAATCAAGATACAAAAGTGAAGTGCACGAAGCCCCACATAATAATGATTTGGCTGGGCTGTTTGGCCGCTCTGTTTATTTCGATTATATATCGTATAATCCAACACCAAGTTACCTTTAATACTAGATGGATCGGCTTCAAAACCGGACTATGCGAGCTTCGAGCTGTGTTTCCAGCTCCGCGAACTCCATCGTTGATTGGAAGTTTGTTCTCGGGTGCCTTTTGCCTCCATGAACAACCTAACACCCCTGTTGAAGCGCTTCTTTACGCCAGTGGTGTACGTGGAAATATTTGCCGCCGGGTAATCACAAAAAAGATGCACCTCATTCTTTGATCACCACTTCTCGCCATTTTCGGCTTCATCTGCCATTGGATTTTCTATCTTTCTCTTCTGATAAAAGAGCCCTGCTGGAAAGAGCGGTGCTAAAGCGTCGTTTTACAACCACTTATCACACACTATTTGCCTCAAATCTGGTTATAATTATTAACGAGCCCTGAAATGCCACTTGTATCTTAATACGATTTCCCCTTTCCAGTATCGTTGTCAACACCGCTCGCGCAATATGCAACCCAGTCATATCTCTCTCGTCATGGTCCGTCGAGAAAGCAATCATGACCCCCCCCCTTGAAGTAGACACTGAACGTCTGCTGCTGTGGCTGTTACTGCCCAGCCGTCGCTGCAACCCAACCACAATCCCATTCACCTGCCTGTCATTTCTGAAGTCACTTCCTGTCCGACCCCCGATGCGCCCGTCGCTGGCCATCGAGACTCCGTGCTGCAGCCCTTACTGCCCGACTCTGACGTAATTCCTGTTTGACCGCACGCCCGGGGGTGGCATAAAACGTCCCAATGCAACATAGTAGTTGACAAACCCGACGCATTTATCGGATATATTGATGATACAGTGCTAGCTCGCACTAATTGTACTTCGCGTTGTGATACGCTTTGTAGAGAGACCCCTCAGTACCGGAATCTTACGCAGATACCTCACGGATGATCAAGAAGAGACCCGCGATCATAATGAATCATGTATATTAAGCACTTTAGTGGCACAGGATCCAGCGGGCGTCAAGCTTATAGCGGCATCTGGTCAATGGTGAGGCCTTCCTTCCCCAACTTCTTATAGCGGTTGGTGTGGTCAGTTAACTTGCCCTCTTTGCGGAGTGTTTGCACAAATTTTGACAGTTTTGCTGTAGCCTTTGCCGTGCAGATCGAAATCCCGAAGAAGGTGATCTCCCGCTTCAGCCCGCAAGCGATGACCTTTTCCTTTGAAGCCGTACTGCTAATCATCATATTGAAGCCCACCGGCAAAAAACAGCTTCGTGCATGCCACTAACATTTGACTTCGTGAAATCTTCGTCTGTTGTGTGTGCAACTCAGTATTGCCGATGGTGTAGCGCAGTGCCACTTGCACCAGACAACCACTACCGATTTCGCACTTGATCGCTGGCACCGTTGCTTTCTTCGAGAATACGCACGCACTCTCGCAACTCTTTGCTTTCGTGCTGCAGCGCTAGAATGTCGATGTTGTTTTGCTGGAGCAGTTGCACGAGCGGTGGGCTTGCTGGGGGAAATTCTTCAACACGGGCGTGGACACTGCATCTGCATCGCGAAGGGTAAGTGCCCACGTGTGGTGGAGTGCCTTCGCCCATTTCTCCACACACGCTAGCATCGCCGGATGATTGACTTCATGGAGTTTCATGCTGTTATGGATACGTCTGATGTATGGCGTGTTTTCACCCAGTGCGCGCATTTCTGGATAATGTCGGACGATCGAAGCCATGAAGACATCCAATACGTCGCTACTGAGGTTGCTTCGATCACCGACGCCAAAAGATGCAGCCAACAGGTAAGTCTGAAGCTTATGTATGCTCTGCCTCGCCTCGATGCCGAGAACAGCAACATTGGCAGTCCACTGGACGCGTTGAGATCCCTCTCAACTAATGATCTTGCGACTTGTTGACCTTCCAGTGGTGTTGAGGATGTAGTTGGATCTTTTGGAGAGATGCATCAGATTCCAAGCCTCTCGTTCCAAACGTCATGCCAGCAGCGTCTGCAAAAACTGTTAGGCCTTGAATTTGCGACGATTTCGCTCCCTTAAAGCCTATATGTAGACACCCCCTTCACA
Organism: Nothophytophthora sp. Chile5; assembly: GCA_001712635.2. Lineage (NCBI taxonomy): Eukaryota > Oomycota > Peronosporomycetes > Peronosporales > Peronosporaceae > Nothophytophthora > Nothophytophthora sp. Chile5. Next base: position 5,819 of record MBAC02003443.1, on the reverse strand, counting down.
TAACAGCGAATCGTCTGTTCAGCACAGTTCACATTGAAAAATCAAAACTTTTGCGTACCAGCGTAAACGGAGATCTGATACTTTACAAGATACTGGATATCAGACACGCGACCCAACAGCTGCCACAACAATGAGAGTAGTGCTGCGTCTACGTAGTCCCGATAGGAATAGGCGTGCTTGCACAGCCCGGTAGTCAGCATATGTAGATCGCTCCTGGTGCACGGCGGTGCTTGTTGGGTGAACTCCGTTCCACGATTCTTGCAGTATCCTTCAAGGTTCCTGATGTCGCCTTGAGATACAACGAGCAAATACCCTCAAGGCCCGGAAGTGAACGAAAAGGTTTGTCTTGACGAGACTGAAATAGTTCGATACCGCTCTTCTCCTCAGCGGACGGTCCCTACTGCCCTCGTCAAGAGCTAGGAACATGCCGTACTTACCCACCACTAGACACAGCTCAACCGCAGATACGCACTGCTCTACGTCATCGAGGCTGGTACCACCCTCCGTAAAAAACGCATGAAGTTACGCAGCGCCGCCGCATGTGAATTTTGCGTTCCCTGCGGCGCCAGACTCGACACCGACTCGTGGATTTCGGAAGTGAATGGAAGGAAGGGAGGGGCGGGTGTTGGCTACGCGTTGCCCGCACAGTGTTCTTTTGTTATTGCCCTCGGGTAATGTCTTCAGTTTACTATGACAGCGTTCTGTACTTCTAAACAACGGATAACATTCTGTCCGCTTTTGTCCGTCCGTTGTATTTTTGCCCAATAAAAGCACTACTTTACGCAGATTTTCAGAGAACACAGCCTTTTCAGAAAATAATGCTGGAAATTCGAAAATCGAAAATAGCGACCAGCAAAGCCAGTGTGGCCCACACAAAACCTTTGATTTGCTTGGTGGTGGCGAGGCGACGCGACGCGAACAAGAACCGCCAAACGCCACGCTCAATAACGCACGACCGCAAGCGCCATGAGTCGGCCGGAGCACATCTCGCCGCCGCAGGTGCGCTCTCCCGCAAGCTGCACGGTCCACCACCCGCTCGCTGACTCCAGAGCCAACGTCTCTCTCCCCTTTGCTCTTCTGTGACCTGCAGTTCTTCTACGACGAGAAGGAGGCGGCCAAGTACAACTCGAGCTCGCGAATCGTCAAAGTGCAGGAAGAGCTGTCCAACCGAGCCATTGAGCTGCTGAACCTGCCCGAGGACAAGGAGGCCTTCATCCTGGATGTGGGCTGCGGTAGCGGCCTTAGTGGAGGTGCGTCAGCCATCAGCCAATTGATCATACTGCTGTTTTCCCAGCCTAACGCTGTCTTTATGGGAATGGCTATCAGTCGCGCTGGAAGAGCATGGCCACGCTTGGGTCGGAGTAGACATCAGGTGCGTTCGGGAGCTTTATCTCGCCTCCAGTATGCACATGAGATGACTGACACCTGTGCCTGGCTGTGTGGCATTCCGTTTACGCAGCAAGGACATGCTGGACATCGCGTCGGAGCGGGACAGCAGCGGCGACGTGTTCCTGCAGGACATGGGCGGCGGTCTGCCGTTCCGTCCGGGCGTCTTCGACGGATGCATCAGCATCTCAGCCATCCAGTGGCTCTGCTACTCAGACAAGAAGGAGCACACGGCGCGTAAGCGGCTCACGCGCTTCTTCACGTCGTTGTACACGTGTCTGAAGCGCGGTAGTCGCGCCGTGCTGCAGCTTTACCCCGAGACGCCCGAGCAGATGGAGGAGATCTCGGGCACCGCCATGCGCTGTGGCTTCTCCGGCGGCTTGGTCATCGACTTCCCCAACAGCGCGAAGGCCAAGAAGTTCTACCTCTGTCTGTTCGCTGGCTATGACGCGCAGCAGCAGGTTCCTCAGGGACTTGGAGTCGGCGCCACTGCCGGGCAGATTTCCTACGAAGGACGGGCCAAGAACCAGCGCGTAAGTGCCGTTGTTGTCCGCTGTTGCCTGACCCAAACTGAGCTGATGTCTCCTCTTTTGTCATGTCCTGCGTGCACAGCAGCACCGAGGCAAGGGTCGCGAGCCTGTCAAAGCCAAGTACGTCTCCATTGAAGCAAGCAGGCAACGAGTGTGTGTCTGTCCCTGTGTACTAACGATTTTCTCTCGTTGATGGCGATGTTGCCTCGAATTCAACTCTCGTAGGGACTGGGTGATGGCCAAGAAGGAGCGCTATCGCAAACAGGGCAAGAAGGTCAAGTCGGACAGCAAGTTCACGGGTCGGAAGCGCGCGGGCAAGTTCTAGAACCTCGGCAGTGGGGAAGTCAGCGCATACACAGAGCCCAGCAGCGTTCCAGTGTGCTCGGGTAGGGTGGCGTGGCCAATGCTGGAATGCTGCGTCTATAATTTACATCGTATCTTCACTATCGGACGAGGAATGGCTTCGGAATGAACGGGAGGACACAGGTGGGAAGGAAAAATCAATTGTTTCTGCATGGTTGCTGAGGTAGCGGGTGCTCAAGCTCAATCTCCAGCGTTCGAGGCATCCGTCTCTAGCATAAATCAGCCAGCTGGGCCTCCTTAGCTTGGCGGCGTGGCTTCGGCGGGCTCCTCCTTGACGATCTCGCCCTTCTCGTTGATCCGCTCGGGCGCCTGCGGGTTCACGTTGAGTCGGCCGACCACCACACAGTCCGGCTCCACCTTGATCGTCTTGGCCGTCACGTTGCCGAAGATCTGGGCCTTGTCGCGAAGCACGAGCTTGTCCACGTTGACGTTGCCCACGATGCGACCGCCAGTCACGTACACTTCCTTCATGTTGTCCACGCTGCCGATGAGTGCGCCGCGGGTGCCGATAACCAGCGAGCCCTTGGAGTTGAGCTTGCCTTCGAACTCGCCTTCGATGCGAAGCAGCCGCTCGAAACTCAGCTCGCCTTTCATCTTCACGGCGGCGCCGATGGTGGTCTCCGGCTCGGCGTCTACGATGGGGATCTTGACTTGGCGAGGCGCGGTGTACGTCGGAGTCAAGGGCGGCGACCCGCTTTGTCGGTTCGAGTGGTTCCGGCCTCGTCGGATGGGGGACGCGTTGTACTCCTGGTCCGAGTAGGCGTCGTCCGGGTAGTCGGGCGGCGCCGACGGGACGTTGGCTCGCTTAGGCTTGGGCGGCGGGTTACGCGGCATGGCCACTTCCTCCATCTCTGAAGTGGGCGAGTCGCGAGTGCGGGATTGAAGGCGCGGGAGCGAAATTCTCGCTCACCTGTTGTCTTTGGAACGGGAGGTGAAGGCAGACAGCTTCGTCGACGTGAGGGAAAGCGCAGCTTGGAGTTTGGGTTCCTTGCAGCAGCAGCCTGGAGCTCTATTGACGCCTGTGAGATGAAAGGTGCCACACGATAGTCAGCTGGAAAGGGACAGATATCAAGCGCAGTCCTTTGGGCGCTCAGAACTGCAAGCTGGAGGCACAGACCCGGAGACGTGTCGTTTCCTTCGTCTCCAGGTCTATTTCGGACCGGTGGCAAAGATGGAGAAGGTCGGGAATGCCTCATGCGTAAGAATAGAGGAAGGTTGGGGAGTATTGATAGGTCACTGCGTGTGCATGAACAGGAGGGAGTGAAGCGGTGTGTGCCATCACCTCTGGCTGCGAGTCTACACTGCAGCTGGGCCTCGCCTTCTTGTACCTCTCTTCTTGCTAGCTGTATGTCTGCTATAGCCTTCCTTCTCCATCTTGAATCGAATGTCCACTATCCACGCCATCAAATGTGCCCTCTTGCTTCTAAATACTTCGGCGCTCTTATTCACTCGGCAGTCGTGGACGGCAGCTTGTTGACGGGCGTGGGGGCCGGAGCGTTGCTGAAGTACGGGTGCTCCAAAGCCTCGGCCGCGGTGAGTCGCTCAGCCGGATTGAACTTGAACATCTTGGCCAGAAGATCCAGCGCGTCCTCCGACACGGCCGAGAAGATGGAGGCGAGTGGCGGCGCCGTACTGGGCGTGAACTCGACGAAGTTGGCCAGCGAGCTGACGCCCGGCCACTCCGCCTCCGTGGGGGTGCCTAACGCATGGAAGATCTTGCCCAACTGGTCCAATTCGTTCAGGCCCGTCAAGTACGGCGTGCGCAGCATGAGCTCCGCGAAGATGCAGCCGGCGCCCCACATGTCCACGGAGCCGCTGTACTCTCTGGCGCCGAAGAGCAGCTCCGGCGGCCGGTACCAGATGGTGCAGACCATGGACGTCATGTTGCGATTGGGACTGCCGTACACTCGCGCAAGGCCGAAATCCCCGATTTTCACCTGGCCGTCGGGTCCGATGAGCAAATTCTCCGGCTTCAGATCGCGGTGAAGCACAAAGTGCTCGTGGCAATAGGCCAAGCCTCGCAGCAGCATCTGCATGTAGGCCTTGACGTCTGCGGGCGTGAGCACCACGGCCTTGTCCTTGATCACGTTGTCCAGGTTGTTGGGCAGGATCTCGAACACCACGTTCATGGTGTCGTTCGCCACGAACACGTCCAGGAGCTCCACGACGTTGGCGTGCTTGAGCTCCGCCTGCAGCTTCACCTCGCGCAGAGCCGTGAAGTCCACGCCGTCCTTAAACTTGCCGCGCTTGAACTGCTTGATGGCCACGCGCCGCCCCGTGCTCTTCTGCTCCGCGGCGTACACGATACCGAACGTGCCCTCGCCGAGCACGTCGCTGCGCTCGTACCGATCCATCTTGGCGAATGCTTCGCGACTGGAATGTCAATGTTCATGTGGTACACGTCACAGTAGTGAATTCAGTGGACCACATGAAAATGGGTGGCTTCGATTAAAGAGCTCTCAAATTTTGAACGCTTCCAGAAACTGTCAGAAAGATAACATTCATAATCTGCACGTATCTTCCCGTTGTTTACCCCACCACCCGTGATGGTTGCAATTTGCGTGGAGGTGTCGGCCGACTGTGGAGGATGCGAGCGAGGAGGAGGCACCGAGCGAGAAGCATCAAGCCCGTGGAGCTGACGAGTCTTCCAGTGGATGGGTGGGGGACGTACTGATTCGCCCGGAGGTGCAACTTTGAGCGACTGATAGAGAATGCGAAGTGATGCCAATTTCTAGGATTGACCCAATGCATTGATGGTGACGGGGTGCATGTGAGCGTGGCTCAGGATTGGAAGGTCAGCGGAGCTTTCTTGATGCCTGCAGTTGGGTGCCTAATGAATATGAATTGAGCAGAAACTCGCCATGCTCGCGATCTCGGTGGCAAGTCAACCCTCGTTTGGTGGGGGATCGAGCCAGCCCAACTCGCGCACCTGCACGTTGAGTCCATGGCAATCCCAAAATGGTGCGGCGCTGGGGAACCGGTAATATTGCCAGTGTTCCTGGCGACTTCAACACGTCCGTTACTCGATTTGGCCGCATTCACAGACGTTCTGAGCTGACTGGCGCATGCCAACGCCAACGAAAGCGAAACGGACGCCTTCTCATATCCTTTTTTAATGGAAGTAGCCGCCTCCACGGGAAGAGGCGCGTCGTTTCATCTTCTTCCCTTCTCTTCTGCGCCTTTATCCCGCAGAGTGAGACGATAATAACCTTCTTCGCTGCTCGTATGAAGCGTCGCTCCAGAGGGGCGGGCAGGAGAAGGAGACAGCGCGAGAACTGCGAGGTCGATCTCGTGGCTCATTCGCGAATTTCCCGCCAAGCCAAGCAGCACCCCGGAACCCGAGTAAGCTTCATCACCAAGCTTCCTCGCCGCTCCTCCCGCCGCCAGCTTCGCCTACGCCACACACCAAGTCGACCTCAACCTTCTACCCCACCCCACCACCTTCAAGATGCGTGAAGTGATTTCCGTCCACCTTGGCCAGGGAGGCATCCAGACCGGTAACGCCTGCTGGGAGCTCTACTGCCTCGAGCACGGCATCCA
>MBAC02003440.1:0-11202 GCA_001712635.2 Nothophytophthora sp. Chile5 | reverse complement strand
TCATGCGGACCGCGCTCTTCGCTCACAACGAGCAGTGGTGCTACCTCGACTTCTTCCAGAGGAAGGTCGAACGTGACGGCTTCACGCTGTCTCAACACGCATTGCCGCCCCAAGAAGCCACGCCAGGTCGCGTGCTTGAAGCGCACAATCGAGTGGATCAGCTCCACGGCCTGAGCACTTCGTACCTAGTAGACATCCTCCCTGATCGCAAGGGACTACGCGTCGTCTTCCACGCTTGGTTCGAGCCGGTGGCGAACGTTGGACAGTCCAACATGAGAAGCGCTTCGAGTCGCAGCAGTCATCGTCAATCTTCAGCCTCCGGCTCCAGCTCTTCCAGTCACAGTGAGACCAACGAGGGCAAAGCACAGCTGCGCCGCCTTCTCGCCTTGGCTCGTGGAGTCGCCAAACTCCCGGATCTCGTGCGTCGTCGCCGCTTCGGAGTCCAAGTGCCTGCAGATCTGACCGCCATCTTCGTCTCCAACCCGCGCTGTCCGTGCTGCACTCGCAGTCTGGCTCCCGTGAAGCTGTCGCTGGCCGTGGCAGCCTCCGCCATCGCGAGTCGGAGCTTGGCTCCTCTCAAGATGGACACACGACGCTGCTACCTGTGCGGCTACCTCGTCTGCATCGACTGCTGGAACGCTGAACACATGGAGAGTGCGGCCGGGCGCCTGGCTGCCATCGTGGTCTGCACCCGCTGTCACGCTTGCGTCCAGGCCTGCGACTACTCGGAGGTGTGTAACCCCGACAGTGAGCGACACTGCGGTCCGACTCGTGTCGTCGCCGACCCTCCCGAAGTCTCTGCGGTGTCGCTGCTCGTCGACTTTCTGGACGCTTCGCTGGCCCAAGCTCCAATCGGCAGCTCCGAGCGCGCTGTCGTGCTCTCTGTGATCCGGACGCTTCTCCAACAGGAGCAACGCGGCGATACGACTGAAGACGACGACGATGGCGGCTGTAGCAGTCAGCAGCAGGAGGACGAGGACGTGACGAAGCTCGGGCATCTCTTGGGCGATGAGCAGCGACTGCCAACGCTGGAAGCCTGTAAACTGGGCAACGCGGAGCGACGCAACTACCTCTTGGACCTTCCGGACGATCCAGAGACCTCCGTTCCGTGTGGTCCGATGCCAAGTGACGAAGACGCTCGACTGTCAGCAGCCAGAGCCGCAGGTCTCCTGCTTCTCGTCGACCGACTCGCGCCGGAGATCCCTCTCACAGAGCAAGAGGCTGTTGACGCCCCCGACGTCCGTGACCTCGAGCTGTTGTGTGAACTGGCAGTGAAGGTTCTGGGCTGCTCGGACGCCTTCGTGGCGGTCATGGGGCCTCGGCATGAACACGTTCTGGCTGCCACTCATCCAGGCTTCGCCCGTGCTGCTGTGCCTCGTGAACAGACCATGTGTCAACACGCGCTGATGGCTTCATATCCCTTTCTAATCACTCATCCGGAGGCCGACGTGCGATTCCACGCAGAGGTCTCCAGAACCCAGTCGCCTATCCGCTTCTACGTGGGCTTATTACAGCCCCGCTGTTGGAGGAGGCGAGAAGCAATGCCGGCGAGCTGCAGGAGACGGTGGGGGTGCTGTGTTGCCTTGCCATGACCCCTCGAGCCGAGATCACACACTCTCAATACATCATGATGACGCGTCTGGCCAGCGCAGCCTCGCACTTCTTGCAGCAAAAAGGCCGCCAACTTCAACAAGAGCTGGCGCAGGTCGTCGAGGCTTCGCTGGCAGCCTGAAGCATGGCTGCATGAGCTGAAGAGCACCATTTAGACGCAAGACACCGGTCTAATCTGCCATCCCTGGCCCTCCGAACGGCTCGTTTGTTGAACATCTTGACTCATTTTCTGGCGGGACGGAGCGATCGTCCGCTTGATGTGTCTCCTTTTTCCATGGATTTCTGGGCAGCGAACGGCTCCACAGGCCTCACGAAGGCGATGTAATTATGGCTGAGCAGCAGAGCGAGTGGTCGGGTTCTCTTGGCTCCCTCTTCGCCCGCACTGCCCTCAATTCCACGAATAACAATGGCCCTGACCTCACGCGAACGGCAAGGGCGTTTCTGCTTCCGGACGCTTCCAAGACGACACGCCTCCTCGTTCTGCACGTACCCACTCCTCTCTGGCCCTCACTATCCCATGGCTCGGTCCCAGAGACTTGGCAGACGCCAGCAAACCACACAAGTCAAAGAGCCGCACTCAGCAGACGTCGACCTTCTTCAACTGAGAACGAGAGAGAGAGAGAGAGAGAGAACCGCAGACGTACCGAGTCATCGACGCCTCATGAGTCTCGCCAAGATGCGTAGTATGTTGGCGGACGCTCGTCGGCGCCGACGTCGCGGTTATGGGAGTTCGCTATCCAGTGACGTTCAGGAGAACGACCTGAGTCTGACGCAGTCCGAAGCCACGCAGCAGAGCGACGACCTCGACTTCGAGTACGAGAAAAGCAGGGCGTTCAGGCCTCCGTCGGACGCCGAGATGCTGGAACGCGCTCGAGATGCACATACGAACGTGGACTTCAGAGCGTTGGCGGCCGGACCGGAGCACGGCGGACCCTGGCTCCGCGTGGAAGCGGCCGACCGGTTCGTGGTCTTCCAACGCCACATCTCCGAGGACTCCGAGAACAATGCGAGTCTCTCTTCTGGCTTCGAAGTGTTGTGTGCTGGCAGACTGGACGCCAGTCTCGAGGAAGTGGCCAGCATCCTGTGTCCTCGCTCCGGAGCCGACCATAACGCCGCCATGACAGGACTCTACGCCAAGAACTTCATCTTCGGCTCGCTCGAGCGGTCCGTGCCGTGCTCTGGAGACTCCACATCGTCCTCACAGTCCTCCGACAACCCCCAGAAGCCAGTCAGTAGCAACGAACAACTGACCGTCAAGACCAGCAGCTTCATGCGGACCGCGCTCTTCGCTCACAACGAGCAGTGGTGCTACCTCGACTTCTTCCAGAGGAAGGTCGAACGTGACGGCTTCACGCTGTCTCAACACGCATTGCCGCCCCAAGAAGCCACGCCAGGCCGCGTGCTTGAAGCGCACAATCGAGTGGATCAGTTACATGATTTAAGCACCTCGTACCTAGTCGACCTACTACCTGGACGGAAGGGACTACGCGTCGTCTTCCACGCTTGGTTCGAGCCATCAACGACCGTTGGGTCGTACAGTTCGCGCACCACATCGAGTCGCAGTAGTCACCGACGCTCTTCCGCCTCAGGCTCCGGCTCCCGCTCGAGCGCTTCAGGCCAGACGGAGATCTCCGAGACGAAAGCGCAGCTCCGTCGCCTTCTCGCCTTGGCTCATGGCGTCACCAAACTGCCAGAACTCATTCGTCGTCGTCGCTTCGGGGTCCAGGTACCTGCTGATCTGACTGCCATCCAGGTCTCCAACCCCCGTTGCCCGTGTTGTACCCGCAGCCTGGCGTCCGTGAAGCTGTCACTAGCCAAAGCTGCCTCCGTCTTCTCGTCTCGGAGCCGCACGTCCGTCAACATGAACACCAGACGCTGTTATCTCTGTGGCTATCTCGTCTGTGGCGATTGCTGGAGATCGGAGCATATGGATAGTACCACAGGCCGCGTGGCTGCGATCGTGGTTTGTCGACGCTGTCACGCTTGCGTCGACGCCTGCGACTACTCGGAAGTCCGCGGCTCCGACAACCAGCAGTATCACGGTCCCGCTCGTGTCATCGCGGACCCGCCTGAGGCCCTCACGGCTCCGTTACTGGTGGACTTCCTGGCTGCTTCGTTGACTCAGGATCCTGCTGAACGCGCTGCCGTGCTCTCCGTCGTGCGTACGATGCTCCAACAGAGTCAACGCGACGAAGAAGACGACGAGGATACCGACGAAGAGGACGAAGGCTTCTGCTGTGAGCAAGAGAGCGAGAACATCGCGGTGGTGGAGCTGGGCAAGTACCTGGACGATGAGACGCAGCTGCCACTGCTGGAAGCCTGTCCTCTGGCCAATGCCGAGCGACGTGTCTACGTCCTGGATCTCCCGGACGAGCCCGTGGCTTCTGTGCCTTGTAGTCCGATCCCGGATCACGAGAGCACTCGCCTTGCAGCTGCGAAGGCTTCGGGGCTATTGCTACTCGCCAACCAGCTTGCACCGCTCCAGCCTGCCCCGGAAGACACGGAATGGAGCGATGTCCGGGACTTGGACCTGCTCTGTCAGCTGGCGGTGAGGGCCTTGGGCTGCTCGTACGCCTTCGTGACGGTCATGGGCTCGAGACACAACCACGTATTGGCTGGTACGCATCCGGGTTTCGCCCATGCCGCCGTGCCACGAGAACAAACGATGTGTCAACACACCATTATGACGCCGCAACCTCTGGTGATCACTCATCCCGAAGCGGACGTGCGATTCCATGCAATGCCAGCTACGAAGCAGCTTCCCGTCCGCTTCTACGTGGGCTTCCCGGTCACCGCCCCGACGCTGGAGAACAATCAAGCTGAGGTCCCGGTTGGAACGCTGTGCTGTATCCACACACAACACCGAGCCGAACTCACACGGTCTCAGTACACCACGATGAAGCGCTTGGCCATCACGGCCTCGCAATTGCTGCAGCTTAAAGGCCGACGCCTCCAGCAGCAGATGGACGTCGCGGTGGCCATCGTAAAGTAGTCGAAACGTACACATGTACCCTCAGTAACCCTCAGGACACGCACTCCCATCCAGTAAGCGTCGAACTGGATGCTGTCCATGGCCTTGAACTCTCTTGAACGCTCACTGAAACGGCCACCACTTGCTCCGCCTTCGCTTCCTCTGAACGTCGTGGCTCCTTGTCTTCTGCTTTCTCCCAGCCAAGGTCTTTCCAGTGCAGTAACGTACCCCAACGCCCCTTTGGCTGCCATTTTTCCACGGATTTCAAGCGCGAGAGAGGCCACAACGCCACCAAGACCTCCGCCTTCTGCCCCCAAATTGGCTGCGTGTCTCCTTCCACCTGAGCCGAGAGACACGCGAGTCTTCATCCACGTTCTGACGGCTCACTGCCCCACCAAAGGATGGCACACACCAATTTGCCAGTGGCCCACAAGACGAGGAAGAGCACGACGCACCTGGCTCAATGCTGCGTAGTATCCTGGAGGCTGGACGACGTCGGCCCAATAATCCATGGGGTGGCTCGCCTCCCCGTGAGGTCTCGGCGAATGCCATCAGCTTGACGCCGTCCTTGAACACACTACCTAGCGAGCTCTCCGACGACTTGATCTTGGATCAGGCCAATGACATGAAGCAGCCTCCGTCGGACGCTGAGATCCTGGAACGCGCTCGGGCGACGCACAAGAGCGTGGACTTCGTGGCGTTGGCGGCCGGGCCTGCGCTCGGCGGACCTTGGCAGCGCGTAGAAGCCGCCGACCGGTTCGTGGTCTTCCGTCTTCAGGCCTCGAAGCCTGTTGACACTCAGCCGGAAGCGAGTATCAATGACAAGAGCGAGTCAGGACCTGAGGTCTTGTGTGCCGGCCGCCTGGCCGCCAGTCTCGAGGAAGTGGCCAGCATCCTGCGTCCAGCCACGGAAGCCGAGCACAACGCCGCGATGGCGGGCCTCTACGCCAAGCGCTTCATCTTCGGCTCACTGGAACGCAGCATCCCGTGCTCTACTGCCACCAAAGACTGCAGCTCAGACGACGTCGCTTCCTCTGTCGACGAGCAGCTGGCTGTGAAGACCAGCAGCTTCCTGCGGACGTCGCTCTTCGCCAGCAACGAGCAGTGGTGCTACCTCGACTTCTTCCAGCGGAAGCACGAACGTGACGGCTTCACCATCTTCCAGCAAGCGCTGTCGCCGTCGGAATCCACGCCAGGCCGCGTCCTTGGAGCCCACGCTCGTGTGAATCAGCTGCACGACTTGAACGCCTCGTACCTGGTGGATCTGCTGCCGAACCGCAAGGGACTGCGCGTGGTCTTCAACGCCTGGTTCGACTCGGCCGCTTCAACGACGGAGAAATCCAATCAGAGTCCATCCAGTCGCAGTCGTCGACCCAGTTCCGCATCCAGCTCAGGCTCCAGGCCCTCGCTCTCCGACAATGGCAGCGATTTGAAAGCACAGACTCGTCGCCTTCTCGCCTTGGCTCATGGGGTCGCCAAACTCCCGGAGCTCGTGCGTCGTCGCCGCTTCGGAGTCCAAGTGCCTGCAGATCTGGCCGCCATCTTCGTCTCCAACCCGCGCTGTCCGTGCTGCACTCGCAGTCTGGCTCCCGTGAAGCTGTCGCTGGCCGTGGCAGCCTCCGCCATCGCGAGTCGGAGCTTGGCTCCTCTCAAGATGGACACACGACGCTGCTACCTGTGCGGCTACCTCGTCTGCATCGACTGCTGGACCGCCGAGGAGATGGAGACCACGACCGGCCGCGTGGCCGCCATCGTGGTCTGCACTCGCTGTCACGCTTGCGTCGAGGCCTGCGACTACTCGGAAGTGTGCGCTCCCGACCGCGACGACGACCACCACCGCGGCCCGGTGCGTGTGGTAGCCGACCGGAGCCCTCGCTCTGACACGGCGCCGTTGTTGGTTGACTTCCTGATGGCTTCACTGGCTCAGGCGCCTCGCGACAGCTCCGAGCGTGCGGACGTGCTCGCTGTGGTCCGTACACTACTGCTCCAAGACGACGACGACAACCAACAGGAGGAGGAAGACGACGGACTGGAGGACGAGAACCAGGCGGCGGCGAAGCTGGAGCGGCTCTTGACCGACGAGAAGAGGCGGCCGTCGCTGGACGCCTGTCGACTGGCCAACGCGAAGCAACGCAACTACGCGCTGGACCTGCCGAGTGACCCGGAGACCGACGTCCCACGTGGTCCGATCCCCAGCAACGAAGACGTCCGTCTCTCCGCCGCCGAAGCCGCCGGGATGCTGCTACTGGCCGACCGATTTGCGCCGGAGCATCCTTCGTCGACGCCGCTCGGGCCTGAAAGCACTGACACCCTCGACATCCGCGACTTGGTGCTCATCTGCGAGCTGGCGGTGCGGACCTTGAGCTGTGCTGGGGCCTTGGTGTCGGTCATGGGGGCGCGTCACGAACACGTGCTGGCGTCCACGGACCCGGGCTTCGCAGGCTCCGCTGTCCCCCGAGAACAGACCATGTGTCAGCACCAGCTCATGATGGCGCTGCCCTTCATGCTCACCCATCCAGAAGCCGACGTGCGCTTCCAGGCCCAAGTGCCTACGCGACAAGTGCCGCTCCGCTTCTACGTGGGCTTCCCGGTCGTGGCGCCACTGCCACAAGAGGACGGAGACATCGCAGTCGGCACGCTCTGCTGCTTCGACACCAAGCCTAGAGCCGAACTCACGCACTCGCAGTACGCCACGATGCAGACGCTGGCACGCACAGCCTCCAAGCTGGTGCAGCTCAAAGGCCGACAGATCCAGCAGCAAAGCACGTCGGTGTCGTGAAAGGCGACAGACCTTGAGGCTTGGAAGCTACACGGCAAGAGAATGCAAGCCAACTAACGCAGAATATAGCCATTCCTTCATGTCAGACCAGCTCTAGGCTCTGCTTACCATGTGTCCCGGCCAGCTCAGGCCTTCTTCTTCTTCCTCTTCTTCTTCTTCAGGCCGTATTGACTCGAGAGTAGGCAGGCGTTGCGCTAGTCTTCGCCAGAGCTCCAGACTCTCGTCGCACTTGCGTTCCAGCGCCGCCAGCTTCGTCGCCACGCTCCGTTGCGAGTCGAAGCCATTGCTGTCGCTTTCATGAGCTTCTTGATCGTGTTCCGGGTCGTGTCGTGAGCCTCCGAAGGCGCCTTCAAGCTGCTGTAGCCACTCCTCCTGTTGCGCAAGTTGCGCTCGAACCCGGGCATCCAATGCAGCACGCTGCCGACCTTCCTGGGCCAATAACTGCTCGAAGGAATCGCTCAAACGCGCGAGAGACGCCTCGTGCTCGCCTGCCAGCGCCGCCAGCACCACATCCGAGGCCAGGACGTCATTCCCACTGCTTTCCTGGCCACTTGAAGGTCTCTTGGAGGTCGTAGAACCCGTCAAAGCAGCGTTAATCTCGGCCGTGAGTTCACTGCGAGCCAATTCCGTGGCCTCCTGGACCTTGGCGTCCACTTCGTCCCGTAGAGTCTGCACTAAGTGCTTCACGGGGCTGTGCTTGCCTGGCTTGCCCGACGGAACGCCGAGTACCTTGGCAATCTGGGCCAATTGCGACTGAAAGGCACTCTGTCGACCTTCCAGGGTCGAGATCCGGTCACTTAACACCGTCGCAGCACTTGGTTCGACTGCCGAAGGCAATGGCGGAGGTGTCGAAGGCGCGGGCGGTGCATACGGCTGCTGTTTGGGCACAAAAGGCGGTGCGCTCGCACTCCAATTGCTGCTGCTACCGGAATTGGCGGAGCTGGAGCTTCTCGCGGGCTCGGAGGCAATCGAAACACTGGGCTTAGCCAGCTCCAGGACCTGAGCCTGCAGCGCTTGTAACTGCAGCGAGAGCTCGGTCATATGAACACGCATGGCTTCGCACGAACACGAACAGTTCCCAGCTCCAGTCGCGGCTCCAGCAGTCGCTCCGGAGCCGAGACGCTGCTGTAATGAGCCCAGAACCAAGTGTTCCAGCGCCAAGGCCAGCTCCGAGGACTTGCGGGCTACCTGGCCCACACCATCCGGAGCCAGCGACGGAGACGGGAGACTCGGAGCGGGAGAAGGAGCCATTGGCAACGGCGCTGTCAAGCCTGGAGCCCCGCGTTTAGCTGTGTAGAACGCACTCGGAGCGGGAGCTGGAATGGACGTTGGAGCCAACGTCGTGGGCGTCGTAGGCGCCGGACGGAACGCTGGCTGCAGATACGAGAGGTAGGAAGGCAGCGCCTCCTCCTCGCGCTCCTCTTCGGCCGGCTCCATGCGGTTCCAGAGCGCGCGGGACGCTGAGCCGCCGATAACGCCGTGAGAACTGGAAGAAGGTGGAGATGAGAAACTCCAGACGCCGCCGCGCGCCACGGCGCCGTCGTCATCGCCAGCGAGCTCGCGACTGTTCAGCCACATAGCGGAGACACGTGTGCAGCGTGGGGAACCAGTTGGGGGGCCGTAGAGTGCGTGGATCGAGCAGGAGAGCGCCGCGAAGTCGGCGCTTGATCGGGTCGGGGCTTCGTCTTCAGGCGATTGTTGAATGCTGATGGGGATGATGGGTGGTCCGTCGGCAACTTTGGGGATCACCTTGAGCGCGAAATATATACATCCAGTACGGTTACTTCAACAAGAGCTGGAAATCGCTCCTTGATAAGCATTTATTATACCAACTGGATATTTACACAAGCAGGTTGTTTGCTCTCAGTAAGGTTGCGGACAGGAATAGAAACGTATTTAGCAATATCTACGACACGACTAAGCTTTAGAAACCCAACTTCCTGAAGCAAAACAAATTGATCCTTACGGACCACGTTGACTCTGACAAGGAACATGCTGGATAGCGAACCGCTTCATGCTCCAGACGCAGCGGCGATGGCATCAACTCGCTGGAAAGCCCTGTGTCTTGCGTCTAAGTGGCGCTCTTCACCTTATGCAGCCATGCTTCAGGCTGCCAGCGAGGCCTCAACGACCTGCGCCAGCTCTTGTTGAAGCTGCTGGCCTTTTCGCTGCAAGAAGTGCGAGGCCGTACTGGCCAGACGTGTCATCGTCGCATACTCAGAGCGTGTGATCTCGGCTCGAGGGGTCTTGGCAATACAACACAGCATCCCTACCGTTATCTGCAGCCCATCGGAGTCGCTTCTCGCCTTCTCCAGCAGCGGAGCTGTCACCGGGAAGCCCACGTAGAACCGGATAGGTACTTGGGACGTCGGACCCTGAGCCTGGAAGCGCACGTCGGCCTCCGGATGAGTGATTAGAAAGGGATATGAAGCCATCAGCGCGTGTTGACACATGGTCTGTTCACGAGGCACAGCAGCACGGGCGAAGCCTGGATGAGTGGCAGCCAGAACGTGTTCATGCCGAGGCCCCATGACCGTCACGAAGGCGTCCGAGCAGCCCAGAACCTTCACTGCCAGTTCACACAACAGCTCGAGGTCACGGACGTCGGGGGCGTCAACAGCCTCTTGCTCTGTGAGAGGGATCTCCGGCGCGAGTCGGTCGACGAGAAGCAGGAGACCTGCGGCTCTGGCTGCTGACAGTCGAGCGTCCTCGTCACTTGGCATCGGACCACACGGAACGGAGGTCTCTGGATCGTCCGGAAGGTCCAAGAGGTAGTTGCGTCGCTCCGCGTTGCCCAGTTTACAGGCTTCCAGCGTTGGTAGTCGCTGCTCATCGCCCAAGAGATGCCCGAGCTTCGTCACGTCCTCGTCCTCCTGCTGCTGACCGCTACAGCCGCCATCGTCGTCGTCTTCAGTCGTATCGCCGCGTTGCTCCTGTTGGAGAAGCGTCCGGATCACAGAGAGCACGACAGCGCGCTCGGAGCTGCCGATTGGAGCTTGGGCCAGCGAAGCGTCCAGAAAGTCGACGAGCAGCGACACCGCAGAGACTTCGGGAGGGTCGGCGACGACACGAGTCGGACCGCAGTGTCGCTCACTGTCGGGGTTACACACCTCCGAGTAGTCGCAGGCCTGGACGCAAGCGTGACAGCGGGTGCAGACCACGATGGCAGCCAGGCGCCCGGCCGCACTCTCCATGTGTTCAGCGTTCCAGCAGTCGATGCAGACGAGGTAGCCGCACAGGTAGCAGCGTCGTGTGTCCATCTTGAGAGGAGCCAAGCTCCGACTCGCGATGGCGGAGGCTGCCACGGCCAGCGACAGCTTCACGGGAGCCAGACTGCGAGTGCAGCACGGACAGCGCGGGTTGGAGACGAAGATGGCGGTCAGATCTGCAGGCACTTGGACTCCGAAGCGGCGACGACGCACGAGATCCGGGAGTTTGGCGACTCCACGAGCCAAGGCGAGAAGGCGGCGCAGCTGTGCTTTGCCCTCGTTGGTCTCACTGTGACTGGAAGAGCTGGAGCCGGAGGCTGAAGATTGACGATGACTGCTGCGACTCGAAGCGCTTCTCATGTTGGACTGTCCAACGTTCGCCACCGGCTCGAACCAAGCGTGGAAGACGACGCGTAGTCCCTTGCGATCAGGGAGGATGTCTACTAGGTACGAAGTGCTCAGGCCGTGGAGCTGATCCACTCGATTGTGCGCTTCAAGCACGCGACCTGGCGTGGCTTCTTGGGGCGGCAATGCGTGTTGAGACAGCGTGAAGCCGTCACGTTCGACCTTCCTCTGGAAGAAGTCGAGGTAGCACCACTGCTCGTTGTGAGCGAAGAGCGCGGTCCGCATGA
>MBAC02003438.1:0-11605 GCA_001712635.2 Nothophytophthora sp. Chile5 | reverse complement strand
GCGAGCAGCAATGGCTCTACAAACTGCGACCGGCACAGCCGCTCCCGACAGTGGACCTCGCCAGAACGGCAGCATCGACGCTGCTTTCTTCGAGGGCGTACGACAGACTCGAGGCCGCCATGCCTGCCATTGTGCCAGTCCTGGTCTTCATCGTCTGCGTGGCAGCGCTATGCTTTATTGGCCTACTAGTCGTGTCCGCGGCAGCCATGAGACCGTGGGTCCCTCTCATCTTCATAATTACCCTCCCGATGATGGCGGCCAACGCCGCATTCCTTTCGCTGGATATGCTGGATCTGCTGTTCCACAACTACGAATTCTGGTTCATCACCGTACTCAGCATATTCAACTGGGTCGGGTTGGCTCTGATCTTCGACGACGTGCGCGCAATCGTCTGTGTGGGGACCTTTTCAAATGCGCCGAGCATCATCGCCATCGACGCCAACTATCGCATGTATCCCACCATGGCCAAAACAATCGTGGTAGCTGGACCCGCCATGCTGATACTTACCGTGTGCTGCGCCTACCGACTCGTGGTCGACTCGAGCTATCCCACACTGGAGCTCGGTGGGTTGGTGTTTCATTCGCGCCAGATCGTCATCTTCACGTCCTCGACTCTTGCCTTGTTCATTGTCAAGAAAGCCTACTTCAAGTACCGCCGAATGGGTGTCCGGCCCGACACCGGAGAGAGTGGAGTCGACACTCCCCATCGTCGACACATAATCCCGTGCGTTGTGTTGCAGGCGCGACTTCGACTGGACCCTGTCGCCATCCAGCCACGCCTCACCGCCAATCAAGACAGCGCCTCTCCCCGTGTGGCCAATATACTAGAAGCAACTGGGGCTACACCCCCTCCTGGCGTCACCAGCGCACCGCAAATCCAGCAGTTGCGGCTCTCGAACGACAAAGCGTTTGTCGTAGACGCCCGGCGCACCGTGGTACGCCGACTGCTTGAGCTTGTGAACTCATATCATCAGATGACAACCACGATCTCCTTTTTTGGAGTTCTCGGCCTTCTCGCAACAACCGCTGTCTGGGTGTTGCTACTCCAACATGACCAAACAAAGGCAAATGAACGACTTGCACTAGCTGTAGCGGTCATCGCAGCTGCGTGCACGCTACTCTTCACGTCAGCGACCGTTGCACTCTCGCAACGCGATCTGCTACGCCTGCTTGTCTGGAACTTTGATGTGGTATTCTCCACCCTACAAGGCACCGCGCTGGCCGTGTGTCTGCTGGATCTACTCCGCTGGCGTGCCGCACCTAGCCTCGCAGTTGTTTCCTGGTGGCTCTGGTTCCACTGGCTGCTCGTCCTGGACGCGCTTACGCCAATTGTCGCGCATCAACTACGCCTCCGCAAGTTTTTCGCTCTTCCCGCCATCCTCCTGGTACTGGCGGTCGCCTTCGTCTCTGTGTTGGAGCTACTCGTAGGTAGCAGCACGGTCTTTTCCCCGCGTTTGCTCTGGAGTCTGCGCGTAACGAGTTTCGGCGACTTCGATCTACACACAGACACACTTGCCGTGCAACGCGTCGTGACGATCGTGGGCTGGAGCTCACGATTGGTGATTGAGCTCGCGGTGAGTGACCAGAACCAACTGGTGTATATCCGGCGACACATCAACTACGTGAGTCCATACGCCACGTTCTGAGAGTCGCCGTCGCCGAAGGAGAGAAGCAGCTGGATACGGTGACCACCATCGATGCGTGGCGCTTGGTGTCAGAGCGTCCAACATGAGGAGTCAATGGCACCAGAGTCACCAGTACTGCAGGTCCAGCAGATGCAGCATGCTCAGGATCCGGGTGCGTCAAACTCAAAACGGAAGTTCCAACAATCAATCAGTTGGTGCAGATTGCCGCTTCAGGGCGTGGTGCACGACATCACGCAATGGGGGTAAGGGGTTTATAAAAATTTAGTGTAAATGGCCAGATTTGTGCGCTCGACACTTTCATCCAGTAGTCCAAGGTCGACTTACAGCCAATTAATTACCTGCTGATTTGAAACCCCTACCGCGAGTGGCAGCAGCTAATTTGGGAAATGATGCCACGCGATCAGGAAGAGCACTGAGTTCTTACGCCGCAGATTGATGCAGCGCTTACTGCGTGCACTGTACGACAGCGACAGCGAGGAGGACGAGGAGGAGAACGTACTCGACAGCGCCGTCATGTGGAGATATCAGCGTTTGCTTCACTCGCGCTACTGTACTCCACGCCAGTATCACCCTCGCGAGACTCGATTCTGGTGGTACTTGCACGCCTGTAGCAACCGAGAGTTTCTGCGGTACATTGGTTTGCTGCGACGACCGTGCCAGGATAACATATGCTTTGATCGGGTGGCCAGGGTCGACTCACGACGACCGTGTGTGGGAGAATTCTGCCGTTTATTTATCTATCAGAGCATTTTGCGCCTGCCGAGTATTTGCAGGGAGACTCTGCGTTTCGCCCGTCACAGCACATGATCCCATCGTTCAAGAAGCTGCCAGGTGGAATGCTGTCTCGTGAGTCTGAATTTTTCAACACGAAGCTCTCCAAGATACGTATTCGAAGTGAACACAGCATCGGCCTACTTATAGCTCGATTCCAATACTTCAAAGGCATCCGCATGCTCATCAAAAACCGCACAGATCTCCGGGGAATCATCCCATTCTTCAAGGCTGTTCTGGTGGTACACAACTTGCTGATTACAGATCCGGTGCCACCTGAGTTGCAATAAGAGGTCGAAGCAGAGTGTGAGTCAGAAGCCAGACTACGCGTCGACATGACACGACAGGCTGAAGTTGCATATGACGAAGGCGGAGGTACAGAAAGACGTGAACAACTCTTGTACTATTTGGTTGAGCTAGACGGTCGTTTTCGGCACTACTCTAACGGCAATAACAAGTTGAGTTCGTGCTCCGGCACGCCCTCCTCACGCAAGCTATTTCGATTTCGATTTCGAGCGAGCTCCACTTTTGTCACCTGGTTCTCCTGTTTCGCGAGCTCCTGCTCCCGCTCAGCCGCTTCTTGTTCTCGCTTTGCCTGCGCTTGAAGCAGCACGACCCGGCAGCGAATCTCCTGTTCGGCACAGCTTATCCACCGCTCTTCGAGGAGCGTGGTCTGTGCAAGCCGCAGCCGCTCCAAATCCCATCTGCTCTGAGTACATGGGCATCTTGCTTTCACGGTCCATATCTTTCGCGTACGAAAACGCCAAGCTCAGGTCGCTCCACTCTGATACAGTACTGGTGGTGCTGGGGCTACTTGCACGAATCGAATTTGGTCTCGACCGAGCCTGTGGGTTGTTTCTCTGTCGCTGTCTGGGACGCTCGGAAATGTCTGTAGCTAGGTCAGGAACAGAGCAATCTGCTGCATTTCGCTTCTGGCTCGTATCCTCATCGTCATCTCCAAATAGCGAAACGTCATCACTTGTCAGCAACGGACTGATCGACGGACGATCGCCGAAGATATCCTTCAACACCTAGTAGTGCGGGCAGCACTTCTCTATTGCCGCGCGCAGGGAAGGCCCATCGGTGATCCCGGCACCGGTGTTAGATAGGAAGTCAACAGCCTGACGGAAGATCTGCTCGAGCTGGCCGATCTTGTTGATGATATCCTTGATCTTTCGGCCGGTGGTAACGCCTCGCGATTCAATCAGCGTGGCAAAGTGAGCGCGGCTTTCGTTTCACCTGAATTGTTATCACCACCGCGCTAGCGTGCATAGTTTCCTTCTGTTGTGAGCCAGTCGAAGAGGACACTAAGCGAGCTGACCTCCTCCGAGGTCCATCGTTGTTCCACCTTGTCCTGCGACCTCGTTTCAGCTTGCACGCATCCGCGCCTCGTGCGGGGGCAGCGGCACTCCCCACGGAGGCTTCTACATGGCTCTCGTTTGCTGCTGAATCCATGGTGGTTTTCAAATTAGCTGCTGCCGTCTCGTTTTCAGCCTCAAATCTGTTGCTGAAGCGAAAGAGTCGGCAGCTAATTTGCTCAACGAATTTTGACCAATCATAGATCACAGAGCTCTCTTATTGTTCCATTTCAAATTAGCTGCTGCCCTAATGAATGATCCACACCTCAAATGAACTTACCGGTACGGAACCAGTTTGCAGAACCAAAAATACGGGTAAAGTAAAGTGGCAGTTGTGGCACGGTGCCAATTTGTGGCACGATGCCGATTTTCCACCAATAATACGTCTTCAATTTAGTATTCTCGTCAGCCATTGGCTATTCGGATTTTGGATCAGTTATTGCCACGGTTTACGAGGCTGCTATGCACTTACAGAGGTCGTACAGAAAATAAAGGACATTCAGATTCGCCATCAAGCACCAAGATGGAGGAATAGGAGAACTACAGTCAAGCGGGTGCGGAGCTAGCGCTAGCTCGTGTCGCCATCGGAGTGAAAAAAGCCGCGGTCGCGCGGACGTCGTCGGTTCCCCTGCGCACCCTATTCAGGTTCGTGTAAAGGGCCAGAGACGTCGGCTGCAGCGAGTCGTCACGTCGGGGCCCGAAGCCAGTTGTATCTTTAGAGCTCAAGAATGCCTTGGCCGAGTGGGTGGCTGCCATGCAGCGCTGTGGCGAACCTGTAGGGCGGAAGGAGAATATTGGTAATGAAACAGGGGGTGTTCCCGTTGCATTTATAGGTACTTTTAGAGTACGAGTTGCATTTGTAGGTAGGTTTTCATTGGCCATTACATTAGTAGGTAAGTTTGGGACACACGTCGGGTGCTCCCGGCGTGGTGTCGTGCTGTCACGTTCTGATTGGCCGATATTTGGGACGCAGCCCTTATCGGCCTATCAGAGGACGGTCTTGTATTTGGTTGGTCTCAGTTTAACCCACGGGCTCCGCCCTGGGCAGAAATCCATTCAGAGTTGAAAACACCCAGAGCCTCACAGATCTCAGCCGTCTGAGATCCCCTCGCTTCCTCAAAGCACCGGGTAAGCTAAGTAACGTGCATCTTGGCCAGTTACAGGTAAGGCGTGCACGGTGCTTGTGGTTGCGACAGCGTGTCTATTGTCCACCCGTAACACTCCCACTAGAGTGCTTACGGTCAGCTGGTATCACCGCTTTCTCCAGCGCCACCCATCTCTCTCCAATTGTGTCGCGCAGTGCATCGCCCGCGTACGTAACGCTGTGGATGAGGAAAACGTGTCCACGCTGTTCTACACGCTTGCGAAGCTCTTCATCGAGACGAACATCGACAGCATCCGCGTCTTTAACGTGGACGACACTTCGTCCAGCCAAAGACGATTTGGCGCAAGGTTGTTGCTGTGCGTGGCTCCGCTAATATGTGGCGCAAGGATGCCAAGCCAAGTTTCCACATGACGGTCGTCGGTGCTGTCAACGCTGTCGGAGCATCTACCTCTCCCCCACTTCTTATCGTGCCGGTCGTGCGACCATTTAAGGAGGATATTGCTGTATTGAGCATCGAGAGATCAGCCGGTACTGGAGCGCCTAAAGGCTTCAGTAACAAAACGATCTTCGTGCAATGGCTGAAGTGTTTTGGCGAGAACACCGCAGATCTGAAGAAATCGGTGGTGCTGATCGTGGACAACAGCTCGGCACATATTGAGGCAGATAAGCACAGTTCCATTTTCCCTATCAAATGCACTATCTAACACAAATCGGTTTTGGCAGGGGTTATAATACAGTGGCGGCTGAGACGTGTGTGGAGTACGGGATCCTGCTCGTTATGGTGCCAGCAAATGCGACGCATATATTTCAACCTATGATCCCGATTGAGTGGCTCCCAGCCACTCAGATACAGCGTACAGCAAGGAGGGTGAGTGTCAGCGGGCAACCAGATCGTGGGCAGGCGGAGCATACGAAAAGGACCAGCAACAGGGCGAAGACACGGCGTGCAAAGCGGACACCGAGGTGACGCGTCGACCGGGTAGGTTGACCCGTTGGAAGCTTCGACCCGTGTGTGTGTGGAAGATCGAGCGATCTTGAACGGTCGCCGCTGGACAGCGAATTGGTGGAAGGAGGGACGGAGGCGTGCGCTACGCGAGTCCAGATAATGAGCGGCGGGGCGACGTGGAGATCCAAGGCGTGGAAGAAAGAAGGGAGAATATGCTGTTCCAGAAGCCCGCAGCCAAGGCGAAGCCACGAATCCAGACAGGTCCAACCACAAGGGGGAAGGATCCCTGTGCATACTTAAGAGTCGATGTTAGGCAGTTCGCAGTCGGTCAGTCACAGTCTCACCGAGGAAGTGACAACAGAAAGCCAAGGAGCGCCGGAGGCCCATCGTGGTAGCGCTGGAGGAGGAGTAAGGAGAAGCAATACACCGCTGCGGATTGTGCGTACGTGAGCCAGTGTTCGGAGTCAACAAGTGGAGTCGCGTGAAGAACCCACTGCCTGGGTGGAAGGAACAGTCGGCGAACCAGGACCACCCCCAGTGCAGGCCCCACTCGCGTTGGACGCAGGTCGGAAGGAGGACAACCAGAGCGGCTGTGGGAACGCGTGGCCACGGCGGAGGAGCCTCAGCCAACCACGAATCAGTTCCCCTCTGTGAGAGTAAGGGCAGGAGACAGAAGAGGTGGAGCGAGCGAGCGTGCACCAAGCCACGGTAAGGAACGGCTTCATATTGCGCGACCAGTGTCTGTGCATTAATCGGAGGATGTATAGAGACGCTTGTACCGGTTTTCCCTTCTGAAGTGCGTGTTGAGCGACTGCATTAATCGGAGGACGTGTCGGGACGCTTGTGCTGGTTTTCCCTCCGGGGGTGCACGTTGAGTGATTGCATCGAG
Source organism: Nothophytophthora sp. Chile5 (assembly GCA_001712635.2). Classification (NCBI taxonomy): domain Eukaryota; phylum Oomycota; class Peronosporomycetes; order Peronosporales; family Peronosporaceae; genus Nothophytophthora; species Nothophytophthora sp. Chile5. The sequence continues at coordinate 4,890 of MBAC02003438.1, read as the reverse complement.
TGCATCAGTAGGCAGGCCGTTCCAATTACCACCTGAGCCGAGGCAGGAGACGTCCACCGAAGCCAAGGGGCGAGGTTATAGAGCGGTGGTTGTGCTGCAGCTTACTGTACCATGAAAACGAGGGACCAAAGGACCACGAAAGAGTGACAACCGTCACTCTTTATGACACTGCACCAATACCGGTTATTTCGTGATCGTTAACGGATGCAAACCATACCCAGTTACATTGCGTAAGGTAGACTTGATCGAACGCGTAGCGTGGCGACCGAATTGCAGTGTGGTGGTGTGCAGGGATCGACAACTCTTTCGATATCGAAGGTTTTACTAAATAGTCGCACTGATCTATCTGGTTTTCTGAGCAACTGATAGTAATAGCACTATCCTTCAGTAAAACTAGATTACAAGTAGCGGAGCACCTCACTCGCTCTGCTCGCCAAGCTGCTAAAGAGGGGGGCGACATCCCTTATGCGTTCTCAAACCAACACTGGGACGACGTCCCCAAAGTCTAGGTTTTTGGAAGAGAAAAAATGAGTGGTCAGCGTTAGATCAATCCATCGATCTGTAGTTCCAATGCTAAGTCTAGAAATAAGGTGAGGAAAATAGTAAATCTCAATCCAGACAACCATGGACGGCATTCCGGGTGATGGCGACCTGCGGCCGCAATATATATATCGGGTTGCAGCGTTCGCGTTCGCTCGCTCGCCTGTCCCGGCCGGACCTTCAGTCCGACGAGCCGAGACGCAGGCTTGAAGCGCTGTGCTGCGCCTTCGGCTTGCTTGCGTTGATTTGTGAAGTTGGAGAGGCTTCCTAAAAGGTTCACATGCTGTTATTATTCGTACTCTTCCTAACCTTTTGAGACTCAGTTGCATTATTTGGAGCTCGAAACCTGAGGTGTGCACCTTTTGGTGTTTCATCTTATAGTGCACGATCATACCATACGGTGCCTTGCCGAATGCCTTCTTGTTGTACTCCTTAATCTCGTTTTCGAAGATGGACACCTATGGCAGTTCATGCCTTCCAGGCGACATCTCGACTGCTCCACATGAATAACCTTCTAATCTGATTTGTGTGTGAACCACACTTCTTACGAAATCAGAAGGTTTTTACATATGAAATATGCGCAATGTTTCCCCTTATTCAAGGCAAGTATCAGTGTCCGCGGAATGGGCTAGGGATATCTTAAGCCGTTTTATTTGTCCCACTATTAGCCAACATGTAGAGATTTACCTCTCAACGGTGTACCACGCTTCCTTCTCAGTGAAATTGAACTTTTCATGTTTCCCTAAATCGTGTTCCCCGATTTGATGGCGGGAATTCTCATAAATGAGGTTGTTATAGTTGCGTCAACGTGGCTTCTATTTTTGGATCTACTTCAATGATCCTGAACAGCGGTTTTTACGTTTAACATTTCCTCGGGAAAATAGAGAGCTTCAGCAAATTGGATTTTACTTCGAGTTTAATTTGCGGCCGATGGAGTTGATACTATAATTAGAAAATGATTTTTTGTTTCAGCAAACAAACGGTTTAAACTATCATTCTCTCCACTTTTGAAAATAAAATCTGAAGGGGTTTCTTTTTGAGAGGCGCGATCGGCGCCAAAGCACTTCGCCCTTCAACTCTGAAAGAGCATGGTGACATGGCAGGAACGTGCTTGCGCTGTGTTGTTCGTGCGGAACGTGGGGCAGCTCGACGCAGACACTGCGCAAGCGATTATCGTGGCGTTATATCGCAGCACGCTGCGGGACAGGATGCCAATTCCATGCATCAAATTCGACCTCAACAAGCTTGACGACGCCACGTGCAGGTCCAAGTTTCTTTTTTGGCCTCTGAAGTCCGTGTGCTAACGGTGAAGTTTCATCTCCCTGATGTGTTATACACCGACAATCGTACCCCGATATCAGCCACGGAAGTACTGTGCATCCTGCTGCGACGACTAGCATACCCCTGTCGTTGGGCGGACTGCCCAGAGCTTTTTGGACGAGCTGAGCCTGTGCTCTCTGGGGTGTTCAACGTGGTGCTCGGTTTGCAGTACACAATGTTCGCGGAGAAGATCGACTTTGACCGTCGCATGATCGCGCAAAACGCCGCTGTCTGTGCTGAAGCTGTGCACCGGAACACAGGGTGTCTCGAGCGATGCATTGGTTTCATTGACGGCACGGTGCGTCCAATGTGCCGCCCGACGTACCATCAACGCGTGAGCTACAACGGCCACAAACGAGTCCATGCCCTCAAGTTCCAGTCGGTTGTGATTCCAAACGGTCTCATAGCGTCGCTCTGGGGGCCGATTGAAGGCCGGTGTCACGACGTCGCACTCCTGAGAAGAAGTGGTATCGGGGCCAAGCTTCGTGAAGCTTGTCCGGGGTTCTACTTATTCGGTGACCCGGCTTACCCGCTGTCCGGTTCGCTGATCAAGCCTTTTCAAAGGACACCAGGGACGAAGCCGAACAATCGTTCAACAGGCGGACCAGTGGTGCACGCATATCCGTCGAATGGTGCTTTGGGGACATTCTACGCTACTGGGCCTTTGTCGACTTCAAGAAGAACATGAAAGTGTTTCTATCAGCAATAGGGAAGCAGTATGTGGTGGCTTGCCTGCTGACGAACTGCTTGCTCTGTGTCCGAGGTCACAACCAAACCAGCCTTCACTTTGACTGCACGCTCGACAATTATCTCAACGAATAGTCGCACCACATCGAAGTAGCAAGATTTCCATTAACCGAATTACATTTTCTTTCTTCCAATGGCCAGAGTAACGCAAATGGTATGAGGTGATATATTAGACGTTTACGCTTACGAAAATCATGCAAACGATGCTATTACTGCACTTGATGGTGGAAAAACACTCATGGTGTTCATCGCTGCCGTGAGTAGATTACTTCCGAAGCTGCTTCATCATCTCTTTCATCAACTCCATCGTCTGGAATGCTGCTGCAGCGTTGGTCTCTTGGATCTGCAGGGCTCGGAGTTGGACCTCCTTGTCGGACTCGATCTTGCGCCGTTTGGCTGCAAGCGTCCCCTCTTGGAGTGCAAACTCCTTTTCCTTTTGCTCGCGAGACGAATCCGTGAGTGCGGTTAGGAATTGGTCCAGCTGGCTCTTCCCGGATTGACGCTTAGCACCGCCCTCGATCGTTTTCAGGGCACTCTCACGAATCATCTTGCCGCTGGTCTCTTTGTCGTGTTCCAGCTTCTCCTTTTCCTCTGCAACACGCTTCTCTTCTTCCTCGGCTTCACGCTCCAGCAACAGCAACTCTTCCACGAGGCGGATGCGCTCGGTCTCTTGCTCCGATATCCCTATCCGTACGTGTTACCTAGTTAGCAGCACTTGAATACGGGTCTCTCTCACAAACGCACGCCAACGTACCACTCGCACGGCGACTTTCTCGCAGCTTTGCCTGGATACTGGCCTTTACCAGTTTTAAACGAGTGCGGAGGGAGTGCACCGTCACAGGTAGGCCTAAGCGTTCATGGATACCCATCCAGATTTGCCTATTCGTCATGCCTTCAGACGAGAAAATGCCTTGGTCGCCGAGATCCTCATGCAGAATATCGATATCGTGCTTGTACGTGAATCGAAAACGCGTCTTCCGAGTCGCCTGCATCGACTGAACGATGACCGGTCGTTCGTGCTCAATGTTGATGATGTCGGGCGTGTCGTTCGCCAAGTAGCTGTCGGTGTCCGAGCTATCTGTGTCGCACGACTGCATGATTCTTCTTTCTTCTTGTCTTGATCAGAAATGGCAACCTTCCGACCAGAAGATCATCCACTGCTGAAGCAGTCTTCGGTTTCCCTTTGATTTTCACAGGAAACCCTGTCTAAACAATTGGAAAGTTGCTTTTCATATTTGAAAGCATATGCATTCATGGAGATCAATCTGTGATTTGAGTGCTGATTATAGAGCTGGGTTTCCAGTGCACGTTGTTAATCGACGGAACTAACTCTGCAATAAAAACGGTAATTTAAACCCGTATAATGCAAAGTCCAAGTATAATGTCAATTGCTGAAACTCTCTAATGAGTATAAATGTACTACTCCGTTTCATATTGATAGCGCAATCCCGCTCTATTCCTTGTTTCATATTGATAGCGCGAAAGTATACTTGAATTGAGCATGGTTATCTACCGTCAAACCAGGTGGTGCAGAGAGAATCTGCTGTGCAAAGTCAGACCAGCGACGGGAAATGGGGAGTCATCCCTCCCGCTTCCACACTCGCGCTGTAGTTTTTAGAATAATGCAAGGCTTGGCAATGACTACAATAACGTCTCCTCGCTGGAGCATATCCTCGGTCGCGCGAATAGGGAAGATAGTGGCGACTTGGTGGCGATCTTCGTTGGTCAGATTCTTTGTGCAGTGGCTTTCAGCACGACGAGAGGAAGGGCTCGGCATGGTGCTGTGTGTGTTCTCGGTTGTTATTGCGGGGTGGGCGAAATCATTACGAGATCTCCCATTTGTTGATGCCAGAGAGGGCCGACCACCAGATATTTGACCGGCTTCTCGCCAATATTTTGGGCCTTGCTCTGTTGGTGCTGTTTTCAGCCAATTACACCGTATTTTGACTATTTTCCACCTGCAGCGCATCGTTTTTCGAGTTTCGCGCGATCATTATGAAACGAAGTAGTATTACCTTTTGCACCGGCGTTGACCTCCCCATCCTTGCAATATCGTGATTAGCTCCTGGCCAAAGCAATCGATGTTCGAGCACTCATTCGCGGCGAGAAAGAGGGCGACTGCGCCATGTCGACGAGGATGCGCGCACCCTGCCGTCCCCAACGACCAGCGATCTGCGCCAAGCGGAGCCTGCCGTCGCTGCTGCTACAGCGATACCGAGCGCCTCCGCAGTGCAGCCAAGGCCCAGACGTCTGGAAAGGATGCAATCGACAGAGAGGCCATCG
>MBAC02003435.1:0-14442 GCA_001712635.2 Nothophytophthora sp. Chile5 | reverse complement strand
GGCGGCAAGGCGCTGCTCGTCGGCAGCGCCAGAGCGAAGCAGCGTCATGACGACGGCTTCTCCGGCGGAGTCGGCGAGGCGATGCAGCGCCGCCCACTCAACGCGAGTCAGGTGCGGGAACTGCGCCTCATCGAGGGTCTCGCGGGACGGCATGCCTTCCGTTCCAACGTCGCTTGAGCTCATGTTCACTTGGTCGCGGGAAGGACGACGAAGTGCTACCAGGTGTCACGGGGCTCGTTAGGAGTCCCGACGCTAGCTTACACTGCAGAGGATTGCGAAGACGACTTGGGCTTTAGAAGGTAAAAAACAACTCTGAAATGTATTGGGTTTTGAACGGAGCTCCCTTCCCGGGTTCCCTGTATGACGTGGAAGCACGCCATTGGCCAAAACGACCTAAATCCTAATATCAACCAATGATGTAGTCAGAAGGGGGGCGGGTCCCTTATTATCCAATAAGGAGCCGCCCACTAATATCTGCCACTCACGTGTAAGGGAGAGCCCATTACAGCATTAGTTGATAGTGTATTCGTAGATAGAGCCGATAATGCGAACTAAACAAACTCTTCTTCCTCTGCATGATCCTCGTCTGGCGTGTCATGGTTCCGTAAGGAAGAGACTGTCAATTGACTAAAATCCTATGATATGCAGACATATGTCCAATCACAGATTACCAAGTTGCACACAGCAACTTCCTATCTACTGTTGTAATGGAGAACATCCCGCTACAACTACTGCCTGGACCACCACGACCACCTTGTCCTCCACAGGTACCGCGACCGCAGCAACTGCCACGGTTTCCAGGACCATGGCCACTACAGCTGCCACAACCGTTTGCACCCGTTCAACCTCAAGCAGCTGACGCTAGGTCCTACAGTCTCAACGGTTGAGGCCACACCACTGTCTTCCACTGGAGACCAAATTAGGGAAGTTACCTTGTGCTCTGGCGTGGTCATATCACCACCAAACAACGCAGCTTTAACCCTTCGAGCTTCTGAACAGCTCTAGTGTCGGTGTGCACATCACGATCGCCTACTACGCCGGTTGTATGGCCGTCCGGACCACCTGTTACAATAATCAGGTGCATACGAGGTGCATTATTGTCCGCAATATCAGCAAATAAGCAAATGCGTCTTGCTTCATGTCATACGCGATCACCGCGGTTTCGCCAAGCAGAAAATCATCGCCTTCGTCGCTGTCTGGATTTCTGCCCCGCCGAATATATCGGTGGTTATCGAAGCTGCGGTGATGGGAGGGCTTTGCCATAAAACCGACGGCTCACAGTGCCTGCCACACCTCTTTGAATGTTGCGCTCTCACTGATGGCTCTCTCTCCAGCTTCATCACCACTCCCTCGGCGCCGTGGACGCTTCCCCACGCACTTGGACGGAGGCTCACGCGTTCTTTTTCATGTCGGCATCGCGCATTTTCGCTTTCTTGGGGGAAACGAAGGAGCGGAGATGGAGGAAGAGCGTTTGTCGCGTTGTCGTAAGCAATGTCAAAATACAGAAGCATACTTTCATATTCATTTGGAGACTTTCACTACTCTATACATATACAATTTTACACTTTTTCATTTCAGAAAATGCGTTTACAAATATGGATGGAGTCGAAATTATACTCAAATCAAGTCAGAGACCCGGTTCGGGATTTTAGGCGTCAACGATTGGGTGACAAACGTCTGCCAATTCAAACCGGAACAGTAATCAGGGCCGCTTTATACTGAAATTCAAACGAATACACCAATTCGGAGCAATTCATGAATTTCGCCCCGATTATAAATAAACTGGATGGTGACAGAGGTGTAACAGTTGCTCAAAGAGGACTTATTCGTGTGTGACGCTTGGGGAGATTCAATACCCACTTGAGCAGCCTCAAGCCATGAGGTATGCACCATCCCCGCAGATTGCCCGTGGCGATGAATGACGTAATGGTGGTGCGTGACACGCGCGCAAATGCTTTCCTTACAGCGAACGTTTCACTTGTTTTATTTCCGCACACGTGTCAAGAAATATTATTTGGTACCGCGTACCAGTCCAACCACCAACGTAATTGTCCTCCTTTTCTAGCGATATATTCCCTATTAGCCAATAGGATTGAGGGGGCAAATCGCTTCCTTCTGCAACAGATGAAATGTTCCCAAACAGCATTTACCAACAATAACATCCTCTTCGTATGATTGTGACGAGTCGCATGTCAATGCGAATACCGTCACTCTGCCAAAAGGAGCAAATGAACCCCTTTTTATAAGCAAGTGTCTTGAATTTGTATTTATTACAGTTTAGACAAGCGAGTCACGATAGGGTTAATCTTGCCCGATACAGTTTAGTTCGCAAGCTCCATATCTGCAGCCCCAATTTACAATTCTAAACAAACTTTAAACTGTGTGCTTTGTAGGCGCTTGGATCATATTCTTCTTTTCGCTTTTATGAGCCACCGCTGACTGCCGAACTTACAAAATATAGATTATATTTTTTCTCGTGATCAACTGTCATTACTCGGCTGAATTTTATGCAGATGCTAAATAAATACTTGCGCAGCTTTATTAATGCTATTGATAGATCAGGACATAATGGGTTTTCGAACGCTATACTCTGTTTGCGTCAAACATTTTAGATATGCCCAAGTTCTGAACTTTTTCAACAAAGTTCATGGCCACTGAAAGCAAAATATGTAAAGCGCTTCATCATATTGCACCCGATAAGAGGGCGGAGATGGCGTTTACGAAGTAAGCTGTATATGACTGGGTTAAGGTTTGCTGCGTATTCTGAAGGGGCAGAGACAGAGTTTACAAATTAAACCGTATTCGGCAGGATTATCGATGGATGCAGGACTACCAAGCATGCATTTTTGTATGAGTTGGCTTGTTAGAAAGACGTAAACTCCATTTTTCAATACATTAAAATTACGGGTGAGAGGCTACTGACGCGAGGGACATGCCCGACGGTGTCTACATTTGATGCTTCAGCGATGCAGCGACAAATGGAAATATTGGGCATTGCGTACCGACATGGTGCTGCGGACGCGCTCCATGGTATAGCTATCGCAAAAATCAGCATTGTAGCGAAGGAGCATGACCTCCTCCAGCGTGGCAATGTCCATGCTCTTGCGTAGTTCACTGTAGATCGACTCCCTGGTGGGAAACCGTTCGCCCTCATTGGAGGTAGGCGGGACGAACAGAACTTCCACGAACGCACCATACTTGGTCGCTTTGTGGCACTTGAAAACGTCAGCAAGAAGCGTCGATGTCTCTGGGCCGCACATTTCTTCTCCCACGCCCAGCTGCTTGAATGCGGCTCATGCTGCACTCTCCGCGTGACCCAGTGACTCGCGACGCTGCACCTTGGCAAGACCAGACTCTAAAATGAAAATTTTGACAATAGATGTACTCGGAGTCAGTCGTCGTTTCAGAAGTGGGTAGGAAGCGATGGCGTGGTCGAAAAGACGACGGACGTCAGACAACGTCAGATTGCTTTGCTGATGCGTCGTCGTCACACCCTCAAACTTGCGCAGATCGTCGAGAAGAGCTCCCGTGCGTTCATTTTTACTGTGGTGCAGCACCAAAGTCAGGATATCGTACTCTTCGATCACTCGGTGTCCCAAAGAGCCAATTTGTAGTGGGCCCTCCCTTACACGTAAGTGGCAGATATTAGTGGGCGGCTCCTTATTGGATAATAAGGGACCCGCCCCCCTTCTGACTACATCATTGGTTGATATTAGGATTTAGGTCGTTTTGGCCAATGGCGTGCTTCCACGTCATACAGGGAACCCGGGAAGGGAGCTCCGTTCAAAACCCAATACATTTCAGAGTTGTTTTTTACCTTCTAAAGCCCAAGTCGTCTTCGCAATCCTCTGCAGTGTAAGCTAGCGTCGGGACTCCTAACGAGCCCCGTGACACAATTGAGGGCTCGAGGATGAATTACCGCATGAATATCTCAAAGTTGTTCGACCAGCGTGTGTCGTTACGGAGCACAGGTGAAAGCTTCGTCACCCGGCGTAGCAGTGCGTGGCCCTTGACAGTCCACAGCGTCAACGTGAGTATGAATCTTGTCCATGAGTGGCTCATCATTTGCAGTATGCGACGGCCAGGTTAAACCGATGACCAACGCAGCCAATCAACGGGATACAACTCTCGTGTACTGTTCACGGAGCAGTTGTCTTCGACCATGAAAGCAACTGACTTCCACGGCTTGTCGTAACGAAATAGCGTGTCCGCAATGAGGTCCAATAGGCTCTGCGCACTCGTATCCTCTTCCTTCTCTACAGGGCAGAAAGTCAGAAGGACAAAGCGTCGGTCGTTGCGTTCGAGGTAGTCATACTATTCCGGCGATAGAGTGTGGGTGGGGATCGTTTTTCTTGGGCAGAGAAACACAGAGAACACTCCAACAAAATGCCGTCCATTATTAGACCTTGCAGATCGATCGCAAACGAGCGGTACGGCGGACCAAGTGACTCACTCTCCACAAAATCAAATGGCACCCGTTCCGTGACCACCTAGTCGAACCAGCGATATATCTCACGCGTGCAGTCGTCGGCGAGCCGGAGTTGAAGCACATTGCGCTGGCGGGCATCTTCTTCGAAGGATGGGTGAGTGGTTCATTAAGGTTGAGTTGCCGTTCGAGGTCTGATAGGACTTGTCGCACGGAGAGCAGGTAAACATATCTTGGTCCGAAGTCGTGAACAGAATGGCGCACATCTCTTTGATTGACAACGGCACTGTGATGGCGTTAGAAGGGCTGAGGTGGGAGGTGAGCGGAAAATACCAAACTTGGGTCTGACAGTGCAATGGCGTCTGGATCGAAGAGACTGCATCCAGGGAGGACAAGGCGGGGAATTGGTGGCGACGGGAGTGGTTCGCTGTCGAGTACTGCGGCAGTCACAATTCCTATATGTACTGGTGAACCATTCGAAAAGTATTTGAAGGACGAAAAAGAATAATTACTGTTCAGAAATTGTATTATATTATTCAATCGGCAGACTTGGTTGGATGTGTATGCTGTAAGGACAGAGATAGAGTCTATGAATTAGGCAGGATTAAGTATTGATACGCATGGGCGAGCAGAGTCATACTGGAAATCGCATGCTGTGTATGGTATGCTTACACCCACTGCGGTTGTTAGAGGAGTCGGCGATTAGTGAGAGGAAGAAGGGTAAGGAGTGGTAGCGTGGGTCTTGCAGCGATCCTTCAAAGCATCGGCCAGCAGTATGCAGTATATTTTTTTTACTCCAAGCCTTATTTTTTTAATCCGATGCCTGGTTCCTCCAGGCACCGGGTTTTATAGGTAATCGGAACATCAATTAGCTATGGGTAGCATGCCAGCCAAGAAAGGTCGGTTGCTTGTAACGCTCAGATCTCACGCGTGGTGGTACTTCTGCATTCGTGGGCACAGCAATGGCCCGTGGCCTCCGATGATTAACACGCCGTGAACGTCAATCTGGCCACTCAACCTTTCATGTAAATTTGAAATATGTGTTTGACATTGCAATTTATGTATAAACCTAGAAAAGCTATCGCGATTGCCACAGCAACCAATCAGCGCTAGAATATATGGACTCATTTCGATATTATAATAGGAAATAATATATATATATTCGGGAAAAACAAATACTCAGAAGAAAACATATATACCAAATACTCAGAAAAATAACAAAAATACACCAGGATGAATCGGAATGTATGCATACTGATACTCTCGTCATCAGCATGGACAATTACTTCAGTCATTGCGTGCAAATGCTTGATATATAGGGTGTATCTAGTGTCGGTACCTATTTGTCCTAATTCATCCTTTCATACGTTGTGCGAGTGAAATGGACCAGTCCTAGCGTTACCGTCATGGTATACCTGGTGCATTTGTTGTTGTTGTTGAAGCATTTTTTTCTGAGTATTTTTTATTTTCCCAGTATAATGATTTATTGCTCAGCGAATCTATATTTTCAAGGCAGCAACAACTGGAAAGTGCCCTCGGCTCGAACGTCTGCCATAAAGGAATTAAGAAAACTAGCAACGTGAAGTTTCTACAGTATGCTTTCAAGACACATGTCAACAATGCCACCAAGTTTTATGGCGATCACGCTATTTCCGCCTTTTCTGAATTCCCTATTGTCATGCGAATGTGCCTGGGTTTATAAATACATGTGCAGGCATCGCGTGGGTTTGGGCGAGGGAAACTTGTCACTGCTGGTTTTGTGCGCAAGACATGGCACTGAGCGTATTCATGTCCGACGTGCTCATGCGCCAAGCATCGCGCTTGGCCAGGGTTTGTATCTTCATATTATAGGTACTCGTACCGATAAGCTTATTACAACATGTTGCAGGAAGTTTGGGCTGAAGTATTTAACAAAGCTGCGTCTCCCCCGGGTCGGCACGGCACGGGCAAGCGATCATGTCGTATACAACTTAATTCGTAAACTTCATCTCCGCCCTCTCGTGTCGGATGCAATCTGATAAAATGTTTTACATAACTTGCTTTTAGTGGCCATGAACTTTGCTGAGAAAGTTAAGTACTTGGATTTATCTAAAAAGCGAAACTCACTGCTGCTTCTAAAAGCTGGAAGCTAAATCGTGGAGACGATATTGTAGTCGGTACATAAAATGGGCTTACTTTTTTGGGTGCTGGGGTACGGTTATGATACGGATAGGGAAAAAAGAAGGGTGAAATTAACAGGCAAGAAGGGGAGAAAATGGCCCGATTTGGGGGAAATCGTCAAAGTGAAAACACTCGGTGATTGCCGAAGGTTTGTACCATTCGAAAGCTTGCTATCTCAAACCTAGTGTTTTGGCGTTCCTGCGGGCGCAGACACACTTGTTGGCTTGGGACAAGCTCATCAACAGCATGCCTCCGGTGAGCGCTTTCGAAACGTTGTTTAGATTTTCAGAAAATTTTCAGAAAATGATATGTTGAAGGGAACGACCATCAGTAGTACTAAATTTTGTATGCCGCAACAGTTACCACTTTCGAATATAAAACATATAATCTGCAAATATTGGTCGAAAACCCAATGAGCACTCCAAGAAATGGTACAATCATTAATTGTACTTTTCCGGTTGCTGCTCAAGGCATAAAAAAAGAGCGAAAAGGAAAGATCAGATCCGTGCGCTAACAAACACAGTTTAAACTTCGTTTAGAGCCGCGAAATGGTTCAAATGCGTTTGCTGTTACGAAAGAATACCACCTCCCCTCAAATACCACTGTCTTACTTCTTCTGGTGGTTGACGAAGCGCAAGGCGAACAACCCCAGCGCGCGATACGCCACGATGAACGCGATGACGATGCCGAAGTTCCGCCACATCTCGCTGTGCTTCATCAGGAAGACGCTCTCCACGTACTCCTTCACCGTCAGGCCCTCTGCCAGCGTCGGCGGTGTGTCCGTCTGTTGAGTGGGCGTGCGCATGCGTAGGCGAGATGTATTCAGCAAAAGGCGAAGTGCTCATTATCCAGGTGTTACCTCCTCATATACGCCTTACGTTGCAGCGCGCCGCAGCCGCGCTGAGCTTCTCGCTCTCGATGCCCTTGGTCCAACCACTGCTCTGTCGTCCGCTCGAGACCCGGTCCAGCCAATCACAGCGCAGGACGGGCATATGGCAGTACCACGACGCCAAAACCGCAGCCTGACCGTGACCGTGATCCTCACTCTTCTAACACTCCTCCTCGGACACAGCGCAGTTCTGCCCTCGTCTGCCGTCCTGCTGCATCGTCATCCGGCACGACTTGAGGTTGAAAAGGCCCCGCAGTTCAGCAAGGCGCGGCGCAGACAGCGCTTTAGTGAGCAGGTCTGCGATCATCAGCCTCGACTCCACATATTGTGCCTGGACGACGCCCTTGCGAGAGAAGTCGCACACGAATTTGAGCCGAATGTCAATGTGCTTCGACCTCGACGTGGTCCCTTCAGCTTCCAGCTGGGCTATGGCAGCCTGGTTGTCGACCCACATCGGCATTGGCGACACCAACTGCAGCTCCAACTCCTGAAGCAGCTCACGCAACCCAAGCAGCTCTCGTGCCACTTGTGAAGCTGAGATAAATTCGGCTTCCATCGTAGACAGGGAAACGCCGGTCTGCTTCTTGCAGATCCACAACACCGGTACTCCATTCAGCGTCACTACTCCTCCCGTCACGGACTTCCTGTCCACCTTGTCGGCGGCAAAATCCGCATCACTCCAGCTGGCGATATCCAGCGCATGCTCTGACCCAGCAACTTCTGGCATCCCGAGCTTCATGTCCTTGGTTCCTTTCAGGTAACGTGCAATTCGCTTCGCCAATTTCCAGTCACTCACTCGCGGCTGATGGGATTGTCTCGTCGCCTTGTGAACAGCGAAGCTGATGTCAGGTCTGGTGCAACGCGCGATCCAAAGCAGGCTGCCGACGAGTGACTGGAAACCCCGCAACGTTGGAGCGCCCTGCGGTGCTACCGTTGGAAGCAGCTGATCTCCTTCATCAGAGGCAGGATCGTTGCAGTCCTCGCCAATAGGAGTGCGCACTCCGTGTGCGTCCGCCAACCCGTGTGCATTCAGCAGCTCGTCGATCGCCACTTCCTGATCGATTGTGTACCCGGACGCGTCGTCCAGTTCCACCCGCATACCCAAAAACTTGCTAACCTCTCCGAGGTCCTTGATCGATAGCGACTGCATCGCCACAAAGAACTGGTCGACGGCGCGCTGGGTTGTCGCCGTTACCAGCAAATCGTCGACGTAGACGCCAACAACGACGAGGTCGATGCCCTCTCTCTTGTAATAGAGACACATGTCGGTGATGCTCTGCGTGAAGCCCGCTTCCATTAGTTTCAGGTGCAAGAGCTTACTCCAAAGGCGCCCAGCCTGTTTCAGTCCGTAGAGCGCCTTCTTCAGCCGTAGTGCGAGCTCTCGCTTGCTCGAGACACCCAATTCGCGCATCGACTCGTCACTGATGTTCATACCGTGCGGCACGCGCAAGAATATCTCCAGATGCGCTTCTTTGTCTGCCTTCACGTACGCGTTGGGTATGTCCCCGTGCTTCGCGGGGACACGCCAGCGCCGCGCTAGCACGAGAATCACCTTCACCGTGCTGAGCTCCATCACAGCCGCGAAGGTAACTCCGTAGTCGACACCATACAATTGCTCGTTTCCGCACGCCACCAGGCGGGCCTTGAACCTCTCGATGGCGCCGTAAGCATCGGTCTTCGTCTTGAAGACCCACTTCGTGTGAAGCAGGTGGCTCCCATTTGGAGGTACAACAACCGCCCAAACTCCGTTTAACTCGAGGGCCTCCAGCTCGGCCGCCATGGCCAATTCCCATTCGCTCTTGCGCTCACTTCGCATCGCCTGCCCATAGTTCTTGGGGTCAGGCTCGCGAACGGCGTTGACCACGCCCGCGGCTGGCTCCTCCTGCACGTCAGCGCCTTGAGGTTGCTCCTTCGCGGCTTCAGCCGCCTTACGGGTGGCAGATCGGGTTTGATGATTCTCGCGAACCCATCCGCCCCGGTGGCGAGCCTTCTTGCTTGCTAGGGTCTCTGAGGCGGTGTGCTCGCTGGTGTCCGGCTCACTGTGCGTCTCTTCCGTACGTTCTGGATGCTGTGTCTGTCTGTCCCCCTGATCGTCGGTGCCCAGGTGCACACGACGCAATTGCTCATTCTGGGTCGCGCTAAGGGTCTCAATATTCGCGACGTGCTGGGTGACGATCACCACCTGATCCTTCGGTATGTAAACTCGGTAGCCTTTGGTCTCCTCGCTCTTTCCAATGATCAGGCCAGGCTTTCCACGCTCTCCAAGTGATTTGTTGCTCGGGTCCCGGTGGACTGTGCAGCGCGATCCGAAAGCGACAATCTCGCCAAGGTCGGGCATGGACCTCGTAAGCATCTGAAGCGGTGACTGGCGGCCCGGATTCGATTTGCTTGGGCTTCTATTTAGAACGAACGCTGCGTACTCCGCCGCATCGCCCCAGAAGCTGAGCGGCAACCCGCAGGCGAACACCATGCTCCGCACCATGTTCATTATGGTGCGGTGCATGCGCTCAGCCTTCCCGTTGCTGGCTTGGTTCCTGGCTTCGCTCACTTGACGTGCCACACCGGTGCTCTTACAGAAGAGATCCAACGTCTGGTACTCGCCGCCCCCGTCCGTCCTGAGATCGCGAACGGTGCATTTGAACTGCCGCTCGAAGAAGGCTAGGAACTGCTGAAACTTCAGCGCCGCCGCATCCTTGGTCTTCGCCAAGAAGACTCGGCAGTAGTTGGTTCTGTGGTCAATGAAATTGACCAAATACCGGTTTCCGAGACGGTCTCTCGGAGTCATAGGGCCCTTCAGATCCGAGCAGATGACGCCGCCTACAACGTCGACCGGTGAATTGCGGCCGGTGTCTTTCTTCGACTGGCGATTCTTCGTCTGCTTTCCTTGCGCACATGCCAGGCAGTTTTCACGCTTTTCGTCAGTGAGCACGATCCCAGAGGCCTGGATTTTGGCCATCCGCAGGATTGTGTCGTAGTGTAGGTGTCCGAACCTTCGGTGGAAATGCATGAGCGAGCCTTGCTGCACATCGGGGTCGGGCATCTCTTCTCGTTCAGCCAGTACAGCCATGATCACATCCCGCGCCGACTCCTGCACCCGCAGAGCGCCCACTCGCACTACCAACACGCTGTTTGTCATGTCGACGTCCATGACTGGCTGCCCTCCGTGCTTAGGTGCGAGCACGCGACGCCCGTCTCGATAGGTTAGGGCGTACCCCTTCCGCTCCAGCTTACCGTAGGAGATGATGTTACGCTCCAAGTCGGCGGCGAACTGAACATCCAGGAGCCGCACCGTCCTGTCCTCGCCCATGGCCTTCACGTGAAGCACAACGCTGCCGCGTTTGGTTATCCACAGCGCCTTGCCATCTGCGACGTAGCACTCACTGGCGAAGTCCTCTGCATCCTCCAAGAGACTCGAGTCATTCACGAGGTGGCGGCTGGACCCGCTATCAAGGATCCAGGAGTCGGAAGAGTTGCCCAAGTGGCTTTCTCCCACAGTCAGAGCAAAGTCCACGCTGTCGGTGCGATTCAATTGGGGACACGTCGCCTTGAGGTGACCGATCTCGCCGCACTTATAGCACTTGCGTTTTTCCTTGTGGGTTTCTCCGACGTTATTCACCACGTCTCTTCCCATAGCTTTGTTGCCGCGCAGCTCCAACTCGGTAGACTGCGCAAAATGAGCCAACTCTTCCGCTTGACGGAGATAATCAACGCGAGCGAGGTTCAAGCGTGCCAGCATAGTGCTGCGCATACTGGGCTCAGCGTAGTGGACGATATTGTCCAAAACCAGGTTGTCGGCGCCTCCACACGCCTCAGACACTGCCACCAAGTATAGGTAGTGCTCCGTCCAGCTGCGCTTGGGGATCTTTGCCGCAGTGAACAGCTTCATGCTCTGGGCCGGCGTGATCTTCGTCTGGAAGGTTTGCAGCAGGCGCTGCATGGCGTGCTCCAGTGTCTGGTCTTCTCCCCACCATGCCTCGACCTGGCGATTGTAGTACCTCTCCGCCATCCCGGTCAGGTGGTGGCCGAGCACGTCCACCTTGACATCCTCGGTCCACGGGAAGCCGCTTGCGCGCTCTGCAAATTGGATCTGGCGGACGAATCGTTTCCCCCAGTCGAGGAACCCAGTTCCTAGCCCCTGGTAGAGCTCCTTACCGTCGAAAGGTCGGATCCCCAGCTTACGCTGCCGCGCGTCGGGCACCCGCGCCAAAAGAACTGGCTGCTGCGGCACCCGGTATACCGGTTGCGGTACTGGTTGTCGTACCGGTTGCTGCATCGGCGGCTGCATCGACTGGGGCTCCGGATGTTGCGGCACTTGTTGCATCTCCTCGTTGGCCATCATTGTCATCGGCGCGTGTCGTCTGGCTACAGCATCGCCATATCCGCGCTGGTGCGCGCCGAAGTACGTCGCCGGCGATGTTACTCGAGGCGGCGTCCTGTCTAAGGATTGTAGGCGCATTCGCCCGCCGAGACCCAGCGATGACCCGAACACACTTGATTCTGCAGCACCTCTCATCCGTTCATCCTCCTCCTGCCGTGTTTGTGACGCCTCTAGGCGCCCCATCCGCTCCGACAGGTCCTTGAGAAGCCCCACGAGCTGCGCTTGCGTGTCCTTCTCCTCCGCCCTGCGTTCAGCAAGGTCGTTCTTGACTTTGTCTTCAGTGTCTTGCATGACAGCCTTTGCGCGACCGTCGTCAGTCGCCGTCGGCTCGGCTTCTTGGGCCGCGTCGACACCGAACGTAGTTGGGCTCATAACCTGTTGAGAGGGCGTGCGCATGCGTAGGCGAGATGTATTCAGCAAAAGGCGAAGTGCTCATTATCCAGGTGTTACCTCCTCATATACGCCTTACGTTGCAGCGCGCCGCAGCCGCGCTGAGCTTCTCGCTCTCGATGCCCTTGGTCCAACCACTGCTCTGTCGTCCGCTCGAGACCCGGTCCAGCCAATCACAGCGCAGGACGGGCATATGGCAGTACCACGACGCCAAAACCGCAGCCTGACCGTGACCGTGATCCTCACTCTTCTAACACCGTCATCACGGTGCATCCGATTTCGGACCCATCGCCGTCGCTCGGACAATCGCCGAACACGATCGACGACACGATCGCCAGCGAGTACTCCTGCGGCGTGAAGTGGTACAGCCACTTGTATCCCTGCGGGATGGAGCTCGCGGGAGGGTTGAAGCCGTTGAACAGGAAGAAGATCGTTTCAATCAGCGCGCCGAAAATCGTGGCCACTTCCACGGTCGGCAGCAGATACGCCAGCATTTGGCCGAGGTACGCTTGCCACAGCACGTGCAGCCCCAGGTGGAGCCAGTAGAGAAGGAATTTGTCCACGCCCGTGAAACCCACCATCGGATAGAACGGCGCCATGAACAAGAGCGTCGTGAAGAAGACGTACGGAATCTCCACCACGGTCGCCGCCGCAAAGTACCAGAACGCATTGTACGTCTGAGCCGCTCGCTCCCGATAGAACGGCATCCGATCTTCCGTCGAAATCGGCACCACGCTGGAGAACGAGATGAAGCCCAGGAAACCCGTGGTGATGAACGTCATGCCCAGGCCCGAGTTGATGCCAGTGTATGATGTGTACTCGGCACCGACGTACGTGATCCCGAAGAGCAGACCCAAGATCAGCGCGATGCTGAAGCGAGTCACATTGTAGGACGCCGTCCGCCAGTACATGGTGAAGAATCGCTTCATCAGGAACGTCATCTGTGTCATGTCGGTGGCCGCGCGCTTGTTGGCGAATTCCAAGGCTGGAACGGACGGGGATGGTCGAGAGATGCCCTCGCGGTCCAGGTCGGCTTGCAGGCTCTGGAAATTCTCACTGGCTTTGAACACCTCCACGAAGTCGGTTTTGTCGCCATTGTCGTTGCCGACGCCTGCGCCAATGACCTCCAGCATCCACGTCGCCGGGTTGTAACTGTCCTCCAGCTTTTCCACACCGTCCACCGCCTCGAAGTACTTGATCAACTGCGACGCCTTCTCCCCCAATTCTCCGAAGAACACCGTCTCGCCGCCTCGCTTCAGCAGCAGCAGACTGTCGAACACCTGGAACACCTCGGACGACGGCTGGTGGATCGTACACACGATCGTCCGTCCCGTGTCGGCCACTTTGCGCACGCCGTCCATGATCAACTTGGCCGACCGTGCGTCCAAGCCGCTCGTGGGCTCGTCCAGAAACAGCACGCTGGGCTGCGCCGCCAGCTCCACGCCAATCGTCAGCCGCTTCATCTGCTCCACGGAGCTGCCGCGAATGATCTGGTCGGCGATCGGGTTCAGATCCAACAGCTCCAGACACTCGTTCACCGAGTCGTACTTGCTGCTGTCCGGCACGTCGGCGGATTGACGCAAGAAGGCGCTGAAGGTCAGAGCTTCCCGGATGGTGGACGCGCTCGAGTGGATGTCCATCTGCTCGCAATAGCCAGTGGACCGGCGAATGGCCAAGTCGGTGGCCGGGTGGCCGTTCAGCAAGATCTCCCCCTGGACCTTGCCGCCAGTCTTGCGGCCGGCGATCACGTCCATCAGCGTCGTCTTGCCGGCGCCAGAAGAGCCCATCAGCGCCGTGATCGTGCCGGGCAGCGCGAAACCGCTGATCCCCTTGAGTAGATCAATGGTATCCTTCGGGTTGGACGGGTCCGGCACCGTGTACCACAGGTCCTTGAACGCCACCGTGACCGGAACGAAGTGCTTCTCCCTCGGAGGAGCCACCAAAACCGCTGTCTCTTCCCCGGTGGACAGACTACGGGGAGTCTGCACAAGAGCATAGTCTGATGACGCGTCGAGAGACTCCTCCGAGTCCAGAACCACGTTCTCCGGACTCTCGAAGCGGTGGTACTCCAGTGCGATGTACGAGAGGAACATGAAGAAGACGTAGGCGGCCGCCATGAACGCCATGCCGTACCACAGCCAGAACTTCTCCGACGGCACCTCGAACGTACTCAACGAGTACTTGCCCATCGTCGTCCCG